>JAEIFJ010001868.1:600000-818946 GCA_018903435.1 Leucophenga varia
GTGCAATTTTAAACGCTTTAAACAAATTTTTACTAATTTTTAATTTACGAAATTGTTCATCGTTGTCGGTCTTTTTTTTTTTTTTTTTTTTGGGACGTTGTTGTTGTTGTTCCCCTTAATAAGATTCTACTATATAAATGCTGTCCGATAGCATGAAAGGCACTTGAGTGCCCTTAACTACTAGGGAATTAATTGAAAATTGATTATTAGCAATATATGAGCTGAGATAATGCGATAAGCTAGAAATAAAAAAAAAAAAAAAAAACGTAATCGTTCTAAATAAAAACGAAATCAATCTTTGAACTAATTATTGAGAAAATCTTGAAATATTGTAAATCGTAGCACTATTTTTGTTTAAAAAATACATTTAATTCACGAGAAGTCGGCATGGGTATATTTGTTATATTTTATAGGCCTCATTTTTGATAAGCAAAAAATAAAAAGAAATCATAATTGTAAATTAATCCATCATAATTAGACATCATTTGTACTCGATTTAGATTTCTTAAATCCTCAATTACTGATAAAAAAATTACTGATATGTTAAGGTTAACTCAAAAGCAATTAATATGACTTGCTATGAGCTATATACACTTCAATCTTGTCAATTGATGTTGTCGCATTAGGTGAGTATACAATTTGATAAGATTATTGACTTTGACTCACACAACACTGTGACTGTTTAGGCCTATCAAATATTTTGTGTCTAAATTCTTTTTCGTGGCATAAGATATCATCATCGAAATATGATCAGGAACATTTTTTTGGTTGCTTCTTTAAAGAATATAAATCATATTAAAATGCATGTACGCGATAATTCTCACCTGCTACTACTTGATTTATTAATGTATATAAATATTTAGCTGAACTTTATTGATTTATTGCATAATTAAATAGTTTCGAATTAAAATTGTCTTCAAAATAAAATGTAAATATTATTGTTCAAATGTGAACAATTATTGCCATATTGAAAAGAAAAAAACTGAGACCTTTCATACACTATATATAGTGTGATGACATTTCCTATCCTATCTGTGAGTATTTTCAAGGTAAAATTCGTTTTTTTTTTTTATAAAAATCGGTTTGTAATTTACTAAGTTATAGCTCTAAAAGAGGAAAAATCAGTTTTTTGACCCTAGATCCAGATTCTACGTATACAGTTTTTTATACACGTTACACGTAGTGAAAACGGATATATTCAGCTTGTCTTAAAGGAGACATCGTAGACCCCATAAAGTATATACAGTGAACAAAATAAATTTACGTACACTATAAAACTTCAATTTCTAACATTAATTACCATTCCTTCCTTAGGCTCTCATATGTTACGGTTTTTATACCGTTGCTTTTGGGTATGCCAAAAAATTTTGACGAAAACGAAAGAAAGAGACAAAATGCACGGCAAAAAAGTTTACGTACACTTTCATACTTATATGATTGGAGTTGTTGTTTTTTGCAAATCTAACGGTAATCTTTCATTTACTCTTCATATGGCATTTGCAATTGTGATTTTGTATGTTTTCCCAAATAAAATGTTGTCATTAGTTGTACAAACGCAAGACGCAATAGGTCGTGGTAAAGAAATTTCGGTAGAAGTGCGCAAAATAATATTCAAATTGTATTTGGAAAAGAAATCTCTTCGAGAAATTAGAAAAATTGTTGGCAAGACACATTCCAGTATCCAAACAATTATAAATTCGTACGGGCAATCGGGTACTTTGAGCACAAAACCACGCTCCGGTCGACCAAAAAAACTGTCATCTCGCGATGAACGCCAAATTGTGGCCTTGGTTCAACAAGACCCAAAAAATTCAGCGCCAAAAATACAAGAGGAAGTACTCCAGAGCACAGGAATAAGCGTTCATCCGCAGACAATAAGAAATACCCTCCATAGGCATGGGTACAACGCACGCACTCCACGCAAAAACCATTAATTTCAAAAGCAAATCGCGAAAAGAGGCTGGCCTTTGCTTTAAAGTATGTGGATGAGCCGGATTCGTTTTGGGGACAACGTTATGTTTAGCGATGAGCATGGAGGTCGAAACGTGATGGTCTGGTGGTGTATGGCTACTGCTGGTGTTGGAAAATTAGTTTTCATAGACACTACTATGGATAAGCACTTATACTTGAGCATTTTGCAAAACAATCTTAAGCAAATTGCGTTACAAATTGGTTTGGACGAAAATGATTTTTTATTTCAGCAAGATAACGATCCGAAACACACTTCATACCTCTTCAAAGAATGGTTGCTTTATAATTGTAAACAGTTGCCTACACCAGCACAATCACCAGATATCAATCCAATTGAGCACATTTGGGCTTTGTTGGACAAAAGGATTATAAAGCACCATATTTCCTCAAAAGAAGGCTTAAAATCCGTATTAAGCACAGAATGGGCCAAAATTAGCCAAAATGACACCAAAGTCTTGGTGAGAAGTATGCGTCGTCGTCTACAAGCCGTCATTGCGGCCAAAGGAGGACCAACAAAATATTAATTTAAGTTTTGATACAAATTACGTAATTAAAAAAAAATGTGTTCGTAAATTTTTTTTTGGATTAATTTTCGACTTTTGTTTAGTTTTTTATAACTTGGTGCTCCATTTAAAAAAAAATACATAATAGGGATACAGACATGATCTTTAATAAATATTCAACCATATCTAATGACATTTAGTTGAATTTTTTGATTAGAAGTATGTCATACTAACAGGTTTTTAAAGAAAAAAATTGTGTTCGTAAACTTTTTGGTTGACTATATATTCTTGATCAGCTCGATGAGACGAATCAAAATAGGCATGACCGTCTGTCTTTTGCGATGCTTTTTCTCAGAACGTTTCAAAGATATTTAAATTAAGTTTTAAACTAAAGCTTTTTCGGTCCTTAGCAGTTTGTATATCAGAACCAACGTGCCACGCCCATTTTTATAGCTTCCTTACAAACCTACCGCCCATTTTCGAGTTTTTGTATGAAAACACTTTTTATTTCTGAATGAATTTAATGAAAATTTGACAAAATCACTTCTAATGTCCCCCTAAGTGATCACCATCCATATAAGGTTCAGGCTAGTAACCAAATCAATCGGGAGGTTTTATCTAAGCCCCTGGTTAACATATAAACTATCAAAAGTTTTTGTGACGGGAAATTGAGCTTCGGACCACAAAAGTTAACGTTTTTCCTTGTTTTTTTTACTTGACCAGAACTGTACTATGTATAAGATTTTCGAGCTATTTTAATTTAAATTTTTTTTTTGTCGCACAATGTAATTAACTGGAACTTGTATCTGGTTATTTTTGAAGACTCATCAACCAGAAAGTCCATACCTCGTTGATGGATGTTTAAAATACACCAGTACGAGTACTAGTCTGTATATTTATTAGTATTTGAAATAAAAGCACGTAGAGCCGAGAAAATCTTTAGTTTGACATTTTTATTATAATGTCTGACTGAAAGAAGGACTGATTGACTAGATTGTTATAAAATTTACAGTGAAAACTCTTATACAGATCACCTTTATTACGGTGTTATCTCTTGTGGAAGAACATTTTTAAAAACCGAATTTTCCCTACATATTTAAATTGAAATATTGTATCTTTACAATTAGAGAAATATTTTTTCGAATTTATAAAAATTTTGTGGTTAAATTTTAAAATCTATTTATTCAAGCCCTCCGAATTTGAAGTTCACTGTAAAACGGGCAGCATGCATCGCACGTTAAAATGTGCCGAAATCAAGTTCTTCAACTTAAAAAATATTCTTGAATTAGAAACATTGTGCTTAATTTTTGCAAAACTTTTGAAAACGGACTCAGAAACGTGGATTATTACAACAAAATATCGTATTCGAAAGAAATCATCATTGTACTCCATGTCTCTCCAAAAAAAAACAATTTATAGATTAAGCATAGCCTTTGTTTTAAGGTCTCCAAAGCACTTAGTACTTACATAAGTCGAAAAACAAAGTCTAATTAAATATATTTTGGTATACGATTTTTTTTTTTTTTTTTTTTTTTTTTTTTGTATTTTTTTTAAGAAAACATATCATTTCGGTTTTCAATCACAATTAGGCATTAATAAATCTTATTATTTTCATGATGAAAACGTTTGTAAATAAATTTATATAAAAAGTGTTGCTGTTAAATAGTTTCCCATGGCAAGCGAGCGTAATGCACAGTAGCACTTTTTGCGATTTGTAATTAGCAAATACCGAATGCTTAAAACCGCTTAATGTCAAATAGAGTTTGCCACTTGACGTAAAAATGTAAAGGTAACGGCGGCTTGCCGCTTATAAAATAAAAAGGAAAAGTTTACTTGGACATAGTCGAATCTGGAATACTCTTTGAAATATTGTAAAGTAAAATGTATCAAAATTAAATAGCAACAAAATAAACGTCAAATTCTGGGAATCAAAATTCGTTGATTTTCACAAACCGTTATAAATTCGTTGGTACATTTGCCACTCACTTGATCCGTCGAAACGTGAAATTCACTGAAAATGCGATCTATTGAAACGATTGAATGGTCAAAGCGCAACAAAAAAATAAAACAATCGCTAATTCTTGTTCGCGAACTCAAAAATTACTCTTTTGCCAACACTAGTTAATATCCATCTTTTAAATACTACAAACTTAATGTTAAAATTAATATACCCTACGCATTATATCTGAAGTGCATGGAAAAATATTAGCAACGATGACAACGGCAACATCGGCGACAACGGCAACATCGGCGACAACGGCAACGACGACGACGACGATGCTCTTATATATTATTTTTCTGTAGATATATTTAAGCGACTTTCGTTGTTGTTTACCCATTAGCGTTTTCGGGAGCCGGCATTACGCGGCTAAAATGTTTACACGCTGCTTTTGCCTCTGCCGTTTGTCTGTCTGTCTGTCCCTCGTTCGTTCGTTTGTCCGTCTGTCGCTGCCAACTCTAAGCGTATTTAACTTGCGGCTAACCACTTTGCGACGACTTTGAACCAGAGTAGTCATATAGCGACTTCTTATTTAGCTTACTCTTCTTCTTCTTTGTTTTGTTGTTGCGTTGCCTACTTTGTGGGCGTTCCAAAAGCATCTTTTCATTTTTTTTTTCCTTTCTGTGTTACTTTATAAAGAAATAATAATAATAAATATTTTTTTTTTTTATCATTGTTTGCATTCGAGTTATTGCAAATGTATGTACTTTTGAATTTCTTCAATGCAAAAAAAAAAAAAAAAAAAAGTTTTTCTTTCAAATGTTTAGGGAATTCTGTTAATAAAGTTATTTACCAGCTAGCCTTGGGGCTACTAACGGTTCGGTTCGATAGCATTTTGGCGCCACAATGACAGCGTCAAATCGTAAATTTCATTGAAATTCCGTTTTAATGGAGATTAATATTGTCGTTTTGAATCCTCTTCAATGGCTGCTTTTGTTGACTTTGCTAAATGATTTCGAAAAAATATTTTGAAATTTCCTGCCTTTACATTCTTAGTTCAACATATATCATAGCGCTTTTGGCGATTTATTTGTTTTTACTAATTTAATGTATGCGTTAATTAGCTTGTTTATGATGAAATATATACATAAAATTATAATGTGGGAATATATAATTTGTTCCATTTTATAGCTTTTCACTCAATTTAATTCGTTTTATATTTTCTTTATAGTCACGTAGCACTTCAATGTGGAGAATATCTAAAGTTTTATAATCAATTTTCAATTAAAGTAAATGTAAGTAACTCTTTAAAATTTCATTAAAAGTTAACTATACACTTAAAAGCAATACATATTATATATATAAATGGGTATACGAGGTGTGTTCAAAAAGTATCGCATATTTTGTGTTTTTTTTTTTTTTTAAATTATTTGTTTATTCATGAATATTTATTTTGTCCCCTTTAAAGTAATCCCCTCCCGATAAAATACACCTATGCCAACGCTTTTTCCAATCCTCGAAACATGCCAAATAGTCCCTTTCCGGTATAGCCATCAGCGCCTTCTTCGATTTAGCTTTTATCTCCTCAATCGACTCGAAACTCGTTCCCCGGAGTGGTCTCTTGAGTTTTGGGAATAGCCAGGAAGGTGGTTGCGGAACGACATTGGTTGGATTTTTGGCAAAAAAGTCACGAAAAATCAGTACAGTTTTAAAAAAATCATAATTTTTGGTACCAACCGAGACTTGACACGTTTGAGGCCCAAAACATCCTTCAAAATTGTATTAATTGATCTTTTCGATACGCCAATTTCATCAGCAATGTCTCTCATAGTTAATCGACGATGTGCAAGCACTAATTCTTTTTACTTTTTGGATGTGGCCATCGTCCGTAGAGGTCGATGGTTGATCAGGGAGCTCTTCGTCTTCAACACGTTCGCAACCTTCTTTCAACAATTTATACCAATCAAATGTTGTTGATTTTGGTAGAGCTCGGTCCCCATAAGCCTTCTTCAACATTTTGATTCCATTTATTCCATTCAGAAAAAAAAAATTTTGATACAGGTTCTTTGATCCATTTTTTTGAATAGGTTAAAATCGAAGACGATCCAAAACACGTGCAAGCAAAGCAGCTGTCAACAATTAAGTGAACATTCAAAATGGCCGAGCTTGTCGGCATAAGTGAGAGACATGAGTACCAACATAACGCCACAAAAAAATCGAAATTCGAACATACGTAACCCGCGAAAATTCTAAATTCGCGATAATGTTTGAACACACCTCGTAGGTAGATACATAAGTACAAATATCTGTACACTTAATTAACAAAGTATATTCGCATACATTCGTGTACATTCATATAATTTTCATTATTATTATTAATATTGACAGATTTTTTTTTTTTTTTTTATAAAATTCATTTATTAAAATACTTGAAGCTATAATATTGCTTTATAATTAAGAGTTTTTTTTTTACTTTGTTTACAAGTAAAAAAAATGAAATATTTATTGATAAATCGTTTAATCAAATGTTTTAAACTATTTTGTAGTTAATTAAATGTACATTTCTATAAAATACAATCAAAAATTGGAAAAAGATAACTCAAAATGATTTGTATAATCGATATTTAAGGCGTTCAGTATTTGAAAATTTTTAATTAATATTATTGTGAAATTAAACCGACATATAACTTCCAAAAGTTTTCGTATGATAGTCAGTTTAGGCACCATGTAGGGGGTTCATATAAGAGGCAGATGTGTCAAATTTTAAACTCAGAATAAGTAATAAAAATAATTTTCGAGCAAAAACCAGAAAGCGGAACGGATATGTAATAACTTTCTTCATACAAAAACTCAAAAATGGACGGCAGGTTTGTATGGACATAGACAGACAGACGGACAGATAAGCTGATATGGCTAGATTAATTTGTCTCGTTGAGTCGATCAAGAATATATATATTTTATAGAGTCTACGATGGCTCAATTAATGTGTTACAAAATTTCGAAAAAAACAGATCCCTCCACACGATATTTGCCGGATCTAAAAATTTAATTTCCTAACTTGTGGTATATGAAAAAACTTGCTTTCCAATAACTTAAATTGTCTCACTTAAGGTTTCTATAGTATTTCATACAATGCCAGAGGTCAACGATATTATTATCCTATCAAGCGGAAAGTACGAAAAACCAATGAGATAGAACCTAATATAAATTCTGCTTAAACCATCATAATAGCTTTCACAAAGAGTTAATATTAAACAAGAAAAAACGTTAACTTCGGTAGCACTGAAGCTCATATACCCGCCACACGAAACTTTAATCATTTTCTTGAAAAAGGTGAGTTTGTATGGGGTCTATATATTATAGTGGCTCGGTCCTTGTCATATCGGTAGCATATTCATAGGATAACAGTAGAAGTGATTTTACACAGATTGAATATATCCATAAATAAGAACTATTTTCATACAAAATCTGAAAAATGGGCGCTTGGTTTGTATGGGGGCCATATCAAAAAAGGGCGTGGCACCTTTCTTTTGAAATTGGATGTCGAAGTGCTTTTTACCCATATTTGTAGTAAATACATTTACAAATAATAACAATTTTCATACAAAAAATCGAAAAAATGGTAAGTTTGCATGGGGGCTATATCTAAAAATGGGCGTGATATTGGATGGATGGATATTGGATTAAAAGTGTTTTTACCCGATTCGTAGTCAAAACATTCATAAATAATAACTATTTTCACACAAAAAAATCCGAAAAAAATTGTAAGTTTGTATGGGGGCTATATCTAAAAGTGGGCGTGGTACCTTGGTTCTGCCATACAAACTGCCTAGGAACATAAAAAGCTTAAGTTTAAAGTTTCAGGTCAATATCTTTAAAACTTTCCGAGAAAAACGCATTGCAACAGACAGACAGACGGACGGAAAGACAGACGGACATGGCTAGATCGATTCGTCTCGTCGAGCTGATCAATAATATATATACTTTATGGGGTCTCCGATGCCTCCTTTAATGCGTTACAACCTTTCCGACAAACTGATATTACCCTTCACACTATGTGTGGCGGGTATACAAAATACGAATATACTTGTAAATATTTAACACAATTTTTTGACCGAAGCTTTAATACTCTTCCCTTGAAATTTGAGAGTTAGACAATTTATCAAAATAAGAATTTAAAGCACTCGTGTTGATTTCAATCAATCGTGATATCAGTTTTTGAACAAATTTATTAAAACATTTTTATCTATGCTAACCAAAAGTCGGGACAGACAAACTAAAATGAGAATTTACAACATTTCTCGATTTATGTCATAAATTTTTACACGATTTATTGAGAATTTGTTAAAAAACAAGAAAGAACGCCGAAGTCGACTTTGCTCGACTGCAAGATACCCTGTACCCAATCTTTAGATACCTTAAGTTAAGTCCTATCTTGTTACCATTCCTCAATCTATTGGATTATCTGTTTTGGGGCTATACCTAAAATTTTCATATGGTAGACAGCAGGACAGACGGACGGACAGACAGACATAGCTAGTTCGACTCCTTTTTCAGTGTCAATTTCAAGAATGCTAATACTTTATAGGGTCTATCCAGTCTCCTTCTGTTTGTTCTTGAAGAACGAAACTGATTAACAAATACGAAAAACAACTCATCGTTGATTACGGCGGAAATGATCAACGATTTAGGAACAAAATAGCAAAACAGCAACAAAAAAAAAAAAACATTCTTAGCTCTCTGCAAGTACTTTAATACTAAGTATACCAAAATGTTATGTACTAAAATTCTTAAAGTGTATAAAAGCAGTTTCGAAGTAGCGCCAGCGAAAGGTGAACTACTGATTGACTGCATACAATTGTACAGCGAATCCCAAAAAATACTTGTACGATTGACTGGCTACAGCCGTAAGACGTCGCGCGTCACATATGATAAGCAGAATTTTTTGTGTGCCGTGAGCTCTTGAGCTCCTGATGTTGTTTCTATTGACATGACATGACTTGGTTGTGCTTCATTGCTTGGGATGATTGTACGATAATGTGCTCCGCGAAAATCGTATTTTGATTTGTATTTGATCAGATTTTCATGCATGTAAATATCTTAACACACACATACATACATATGTGTTTGTGTACTTTCATGACAATCTTTAGTATTCCTTTTTATTTTCGAATGCGAGGGTGTTTCTGTAATATTTATAGAGGACAACTCCTAAATTCTTTAAACTATTTTAAGCTCGGCTTTTGTTGCTAATCACGATTATATATACTTTATATTAGAGTTGGAAAAACAATCGATGGCACTATCGATAGTATCGATGTTTAAACATTTTTTGCTATTATCGATGCTTTTTTTTATTATCGATTGTTTTCCATCACTAGCTCTTTATTTTCAAGAACAAGAAGCGAACAACAAATGGAAAAAAAACGTTAACTTCGGTAGGACCGAAGCTTAAATACCCGTCACACGAATCTGTAAAGAGTTTATGTGTAATCATCAGTGGTCACCCAAGTTTACACACAATATTAATTTAAAATTTTGAGCTAAAAATACAGATAACAACATATTTCTCGAAAATATCTGGAAATGGACGGTAAGTTTGTATGCAAGAAACACCTAAAAATGGGCGTGGCACCATGATATTGGAAGAGTTTTTACCCAATATGGAGTAAATACATGAATAAATAATAACCATTTTCATACAAAAATTCGAAAATGGGCGGAAAGTTTGTTTGGGAACTATACCAAAAAATAGGCGTGGCACATCTGATTTGACATTGGATGACATTAGAATGTTTTTAGCAAAATTGGAGTGAATATATGCATAAATAATTAGTATTTTTATACAAAAAATCGGAAAAAAACGGAAAGTTTGTGTGGGGGCTATGCCTAAAAGAGGGCGTGGTATCTTGGTTTTAAAACTGGATGACAAAAAAAATGTTTTTACCCAATTGGGTGCGAATACATTCATAAATAATTTGTATTTTTATACAAAAAATCGAAAAATAACGGTAAGTTTGTATGGGGACTATACATAAAAATGGGCATGGCACTCTCATTCTCGAACTTAATATAGTCGTTGCCGAGAAAAGCTTAAGTTCCAAATTTCAGCTTAATATCTTTATATCTTCAACAAAAAAGATGCCTAGAAATATACAGACAGACAGACGGACGGACATGGCTAGATCGATTCGTCTCGTCGAGCTGATCAAGAATATATATACTTTATGAGGTCTACGACGTCTCCTTCAATCCGTTACAAACTTTCAGACAAACTGAATATACCCTTCACAAATTATAAATTAATTTTACACTAATATTTTTTTAATAAGAAAGAACGCTGAAGTCAAGAATGCTCGACAGCTTAATATTTATGAACCTTAAGATCGGTTCTATTTTACTACCATTCCTTATTGAATTGAATTTTAATACAAAAACTTAAAAAATCGGGTATATCTTTGTATGGAGGCTATACCTAAAAATTTGTTGGACCTACCCATATTGGTATATTTCATTGGGATTATCCTAGGCATAATTTATACTAAATTTAGACTTCCTAGAACAAGAAACAAAGACGTTTTTATGCAAAAACCCACAATTTTTGGGTAGATTTGTCTGGGGGTACCCCATAAAATTGGGCTAGAGAAAAACCGTTTGCAAGTGACGGCTTAGGAGAGCTAAAGCTTCAAATATGGTGGCCCTATCTCTTATAGTCTCCGAGATAATCTCTCTCATACGGTAGACAGCAGGATAGACGGACAGACAGACATAGCTAGTTCGACTCCCCTTCCAATGCTGATCAAGAATATATATACTCTATAGGGTTAAAATTATCGAAAATATTGATGGTCCCGAACATCGATTCGTTTTCAGCTCTATTTCATAAGCTCACCTTTTTCTGCCTATTATAAGCTTCGTAATAAACTACAAATACTTTAAAAGTTACTCTCGTAATTTTTTCTAAATTATTTATATAATAATTATTTGTTTTGCGACTACACATTCAATTGTTGATAATGATGCATGTCTTCTGTCTGTCTGTCCGTCCGTCCGTATGCCAGACTATCTGTTTTGTTTGTATGAAATATTTTTTTTTAACCAAAAACAAAAATTTTGTTTTTATCATATCCTGAAGCCTATCACTGCATTTTCTGTTTATTTGATTTGAATATTTTCAAAATGTGCATTTTCTGTTTGTGTTTATGGAATTTATCTTTATTGATTTTCTCTTGTACAAAAAATTTCAATATTTGTTTGAAAGAGTTTGAAAGCAAAAGGAAAAAAAAAACGATTGCTGCTAATCAGTCAATCATTCATTCAGTCAGTCACTCATTCAGACAACCAAAGTCTGCTTAATCTAACTAAAAGTGTTACGACGACGTCGTTGACATTTGTTGTCTCAGTAAATTGCATAAAATTGCATTGGTTGTATTGACATATATGAATGTATATAGTATGTACCATCCATTTATTCATCCATCCATACATATACTATAAGAATTTTATATATATAGTACACACGATATTTGCTTGTCGCTTATTTGCTTGCAACTGCAACTGCATGTCAACATATTCCATAATAATAATAATATGGCAACAATTCAACTCGACTCAATTATAAAATTATTTATCGATAACGCAATTTAATGCCAATTATTTGTACATAAATATTTATTTAATTATCAATTTCATGTCATTGCAAATATTGTGGGTGTGTGCACAGTCTATACTGTACTGCGCTGTGCCATACTGTGCTGTACTGCGGTCGTATCTATAGGATAGTCTGACGTAGTAGTTCCTATGCAATGCACGATACGAATAAATATGTTTGATTTTATATTATTGCAATTTGTTAATTTTTATTTATTTTTTTTTATTTTTTTTCTCTCATATTGACTTTATTTTTCGTAATGTTTTTAATGTGCTTAACAAGCAAAGGTAATTCATTTACCGGAAATTAAGCTATCTGCATTAAAAAGTTACAACAACAATTTAAGTTTGTACGTAGTAATTGCAAAAATATTATGAAATTGTTTATTTATAGATTTTAATAATATTTTTACGCTCTATTATGTTTACAAAAAAATATCATAAAATATAAACTAAAACTAATAAGAAGGGTTCTTTCGTTTAGACTTTGACCTAATAGTGAATCACAATATAATTAAGGTTTATATACCCGTCATACATAGTGCTTTTTTTTTTATCATTCGCTTAGGGGAAAACTTCAATAGACACCATCGTGCAGGTGACAGAGTGAGGTACTTACTCACTAAAGCTCCCGCCGCATCGAAAAAATGATAATCAGCTCATCCAACAGCTATAAATCATAGTTATGACTGACAAAGTGACGTTAAGTCAAGAGTAACTCAAAGTCGCTTCAACCTCCTCGGCATAAATTTGTAGAATCATTGTATCTGCTGGTATGTCGGTTAATCTGCTCCATAACAGTCCATATTCGAAGATCTTGGTGAAGAGTTCTATTGCACACATACCATGGAGGGTATGTTTTTGAAGTACTTAAAAACTTTTAATGCTGGACGGTGCCGCAGAGCCCCTGATTGGTAAACTCTACATCCAGGTCGATGCAATTATTGATCGATAAGCCGTTAGTTTTTTATTCAAACTCAGTTTACTCGACGATTTCAACAGTCAGTTTTACTTACGCAACTTAGCAATACAGGAAGCGAAAGCAAGTCGCCGGTCTAAATACCGAACAATGGGACTAAGGGTGAATGAGAGCAAGACTGCAAATACTTGGTATCCACCCAAAGACAATTTACACGACTTAGACGGTCTTTGAGCACAGAGAACTTCAGCTGTAGAGGACTTAAGCCTGTAAAAAACTTTGACTACCTGGACTCAGATGTAAACAGCGACAACAACACGAGTCAGGAAATTGAATTGGGTTGGTCTCGACAAGCAATTGGCGAAGTAGAGTTTTGTCCAGAGAAACAAAAATTAAACTCTACATGATGCTAATAATGCCTGTCCTGATGTATGGCTCTTTGGTCCAGGTAGAGTGGGAAATGACTTCCGTATACACACAAACGATGAGCTGTACGACCTATACACCGACATCGACATAGTAAGGAACATCCAATACATAGGACTGTCCTGTGCTGGTCACCTGTTTCGGTTGGATACAGAGGCTCCAGCAAGGAAAATTTATAAGCAAGACGTGAATCAAATCGGAAGGGCGCGGCAGAGAGGAGGACATCCACAGAATCGGTATCCCGAACTGGTATTGTCTGACACTGGATTACAACCGCTGGTGCCAAGCCTTGCGTGCTGTTATGGCCGACAATTTCCCTTTCGGAGAGCAAAATTGCAATGCTGTGACTTGTTGCTGTTAACTGCTATAATCCCACGACTGGCCCATCAGTTAAAATTATTCAGGGCACAACACTGATCCAAGTACATTTTCTTGAGGTACACCAGCCTTGTTGCATCAAATACTCGACCGATTGTCACGAACTTCTATTATAACGTGGCGTTGAATCAAATAAGACTTGATCAAAAGGTGCCGCTGGTAGAAGAGATTTCAATTTGTAGAGTAAACCTTCATGCCAGAAACTATTAAACGCCTGTTGAACATTCAAGAAAACTGCTGAGTTATATTTCGAAAACTTCAAGAACTTATTTTTGCGTATCGTTGATGTTGCCTAAATCAAAACTGATGGCCAGGAATTCTACTCTGAGTAGCAGAAACCGACAGCATTCGAGTCAAAAATATCCGCTCTAATATTTTTTGAAAATGTTGTTAGTAAGCTAAGGTTCGTTGGAACTATTGATAAAATTGTCTTATTTCCACTGAGTAGGAAACGTGATAAATACGAGCGTACTTGCATTGGGGGAAAGTGTGCATAACGTGCCGTTAAATATTACTCCGATATCAGGAAGAGCTTTAGCCTCTCTTCCATCATAACCTCGTACTTTGGATGTTTTAAGCCTCTTAATTAAAAGACGCACCTCATCCGTTGTTATTGAAGATATTGGTTGTACCATAGGCAGTTCATCTTTCAGAGACGACACTGGTTTCAAGAACATCACTTGGAGTAGCTAACTCAAAAGTCGTAAATCGATTGTGCAATTAATTAGCAAAGCTTCCTTTCATTGATCGACACCATGTTCCATCTGAGCGTTGAGGATAGGCCTAAGGGCCTTTTAATACGACGTGTGACATTCCAAAATTGTATTATTTGGTAGTCCGTATAAAGTATAGTACATCCGTCCAACATAAATGACCAGATCACTATCTGGATCAGTCTAGATCAATTAGATTAAAATACTTTGGTCGTTGGCAATATGGTTCGGTGCGCTACATGTCTTCTTTAGGTGCCTTCAAACTGCGTTCTATACTTAACTGCAGAGATTGGATTGGAATCTCCTAAAATCATTTACACAAGATCATTGCCGGAAAATATGATATCAGAACAGCTCTCTCAGCGCTAATTATGTGGGAAAAAATGTGTTTCACTCAGCCAAATCCATATTTTTTCTGTAACTACTATAAACGCGTTTAAAAAAGTTGCATTATAAAACTTCCTATTTGAAATTTCGCAAAATTTTAAATGCAAGAATTTAAGTTTTCTAGTTGCACCATAATATATGCATATACATATAAGGATATATACGGATATATTCCACTTACATCACTTCCACTTAATATATCTAAACTTCGTTGCTTAATTTAGAGTCATAAGCTTTTGCCAAATCAAATATAAACTTCAACAACTGCAACAAGGAATGAACCGATGAAGTACAATAAACAGAAACACACACTAGACTAAATAATGTTCCAATGATGATATGTATGAGTGAATGGGTAAAACTGAGTTAAGTTGTGTCTAAGTGTCTGGGATTTTGAGTAGTAGATGAATTGTGCAATATATGTTTGCCTGTGGATGAATTGGATGCATGCAGCAAGCAAGCAAAACCACCAAATAACCAAGTTAAGCAACGAAGTTTTCATCATTGTGTCCAGACTACATACATATATGTATATAGTCTAAGATCAACTCATGTCAGTCTGTTGGAAAACGTGCTGAAGTATATTTTTTTTTTTTTTTGTTCTGGGTTGTTTCATGTTTATTTCTGTTATTTGTGCTTTGTTAACCCGGCCGGCAGCTCAGACCACTATTCTATTTTCATTATACTATATTTATCTACTCATCCACGTGCATTTAACTAACATTTACTGCTCGGAATTATCTACGATGATGTTCATTTTGATGATGATGACGATGATGATGACGAGGACGTTGAATTGTTTATTTATTTGTTTGTCTATATTGTAGAACAATAACAAGAGCAACAATAATATAACTAAAACAACAATAGACAGACAAGTATATTCTATATAGCATTTTCCGAGTTAGCATCTGATTTCCTTTTGATTTTGGGAAAATAGTTACGTAAATATGCAATTAAGTTAGATTTTCAACAAGACGACATGCAGCATTGATGTGGATTTATTTTGAATTGTAGTGAATTATATCTAAGTTAATAATGAAGCAATGCACTTAATGAAGAAGAAACTGGATGAGGTCTGGCTTCGAAATAATATTATAGAACACGTACGAGTTTTTGTTTGTTATTATTTGTGAAGGCACTTTTCTAATTAGTGCTACAAATGATTTTACATTTATTTGAGAAGAACTTGAAAACAACAACAAAAAAAAAACAGTAAAATAAAAACGAATTTAATATCATAAATTACAAATCCATTAAACAATTAGCGTTGAAATTTGACAAAAGTTAAATCATGCGTTAAATTGCAACCAAATAAAAGTGTACAAATCAGATACATTCATAGGAGTCGTATAAAATGTCACATATGTTGCAGCAATTTATTTTAATTTCCATTGAGCAAGAAAAGCATCATCATACATGAACAAATAAAACGCCCCACAAATGTACAAAATAGCAAAAATGTGGTCAAATTGAAAATCACAAAAATAAAATGAATAGAAAATATCTGCCGCAGCAGCAGGTTATACGGGGCAGATATAATCACCACCACCAACAATGACAACAACAATAAAAGCAACAACAAAAAAAGTATTTAATATTGAAAGAGCATTCAGCTATACATCGTACCATTTTAACCCTCTTTTTATACCCTGTAACCAAAGGGTAAATGGATATATTAAGTTTGTGTGTATGTATGTAACACGCAGAAGGAGGCTAGAAAGATCCTATAAAGTATATATATTCATGATCAGCATTGGAATGCGAGTCGAACTAGTTATGTCTGTCTGTCCGTCCATCTGTCTTTCATGCTGTTTGTCTGTCTGTTTGTACGCTAGTTTACAAATTTCTGGGTTCCCATGGAAATATTACCATGTATTTTGAACCGTAGATTTCAAAATCAGAAAAAATATTTTCCATAAAAATGTCACAGTTTTAAAAGGAATCGAATCATATTTTTGTGAAGATTCGATGCTAACAAAAAAAAAAGTTAATTTCAACTAAAAAAAACTGTTTTGGTTTTTATAAGCACTCCCCCTAATATAAATCAATAAATACATTTATCTTCTTTTTCTCTATAACTTTACGTTTCATGGATCCCTGGACATAGTGATATTTCCGGGAACGAGCAAGCCGATACACTGGCTAGACGGGGTTCATTGAGTGAATCACAGCCAGTTGCGGTTCAGATTCCAATGAGCGCTAGGGTCGCCCTCATTAGGAATCATTTCACCTCTTTAGGCAATAATAAATGGCAAAATATGAATAACTGCAGGAAAGCTTAGCTTATTTGGCCTACAATTCTCCCGCAAAGATCTTGAGACTAACACGCGTCCAGATTAGGTATCCCTTACAACAGCACATGCAGAAGTTGTAAAGAAGCTGATACTCCAGAAACGTTAGAACACTTCTTCTGTGTGTAATCTGCACTTAGATCGAGTAGACTAAGGTTCTTTGGACGTTGGCAGTTGGAATTGCTGAGCGATCTCTCTCTTTTATGTCCATTTGATCCTCCAGAGCCTATCATGTACTTAAGGCTCACTTCCGAGATATTTTTGGTGTTAGCAAAACGGCAGTTATTTGCTAATTGTGTGGGGAATATGGGTTTTTTCCTCAGCCACGTCTATATAATTTTCGCACTTTTAGTTCGATTTGGACAATCTTAGGCTTTATGTTTTTGTAATGAACAAACCTTAATTTAGAAATTTAAAAAATAATTTATTTTAAAATTTTTATACCAAAAAAATTAAATTGAATTTTCCAAAAAAGCATGAAAAATGTCATATTTTTCATGTTTAAACGCTTGTTATACAAAAAGTATTCAAATGATATTCACACGTAGCACTTCTTCGTATAGAAGAACTAGTTACCTTTCAAATAATGTACAGGTCAGCTGTTTGGAACTCTATTCTCTAGATATATACTAATAACTGAAAAAAGTTATAAAAAACAGGTTTTTTAAGGATCTCGAAAACAATTCTTAAAAAATTTTTCGTCGCCATTTTTGGAATCTATAGCCCAAAATACATGGAAACAAATCTTTGAGAACCCAGCACCTTTTTGGCTGTAAACTATTGTTATCTAGGAGACCATATGATTTAGAGCTACCATATTTGAAACTAACACTCTAGTAAAACGTCAAGTTTTTCCCTAGCCGCCAAGGTTTTTCTCTATCCCCATACTAAGGGGTTCGCCCCATACAAATCTACCCCAAAATGTTGGGTTTTTGCATAAAAAATTTGTTTCTTATTCCAGAAAGTCAAAGTTTTGGTACAGGGTATCTTGCAGTCGAGCATACTCGACTTCAGTATTCTTTCTTGTTTGAAATTTTATTAGCGTGTTAATTCATCCGATAAGTGAACAATAATATTTCACACTTGCTGCCGCGAGCTAGAAAAGGACAATTTTTGGTATACTCTATATATATAGTTCCTGAAGTAGTCGCAGTAGTGTTCTGGGTGGGTGGTGCACTAAATGTTCTTTTTGTTCTACACTCACAGTTAAAAATTTTTGTTACCCCATAAATTCGTTGAGTTGACTGTAATTTGGTAAATGGGATTATTAGTTATATAAATATTTAAGTCACTTGGGTGCTTGCTTATTGTTTTGTTGTTGTTGTTGTTGTTTTTGTCCTCTAAAAGGGTGAAATTCAGCATAAACTTATACATACAGATACGATTTTTAAATGTGTTTTGTTGCTGTTGGTGATTGTTTGTTTGAGTTTCATTTTCGCTGGTTTTAGTGTTTTTTGTATGTAATTTCAAAAATCAACATAACACCAGGCGAGCGAACACAACGAATAAATAAATAAATAAATAAATGAATAAATGAATGCATCAAATCACTTGTTTCTTGTGTAAAATGTGATTTTATTGTTGTTGTTATTGTTTGAAATTTGTAAATTATTTATAATTAAAAATTACATTTTGTTTAAATCCTTTTGGTATTATAGAATGTTTTGTGGAATGAAAATCATAATAATTTGTAATAGGCAAAAACTATTTAAAGTTGTTGAAACAACAACAATTATTGTAATATTGAGTAAGTGATATGTTTCTAAAAGAGTGTGAAAAATATAGGAAAATATTTAGGATACTCTGTAGAAAGCCTATTGGTACAGATTAGTAATATGCTATATATTTGATCCCGGTCCCGCTTATCCCGATGTATAATTTTTTTTCGCCCATCTCATAGGTCTCATTGATCTAGAGTTTTTTTCAAGTTTTTATAAATATATTACGTATATACTCTGTTCTTGAAGCGCATGACAGACCGCATAAAGTCGTTTCTTCTGGCTGATCAAGAATATATACATACATAGTACTGCTGTGCATCAATTTGCCGTAATAGCGGCTGTTACTCTTGCATTTCACAGTAATACTCTGTCACGTATATGTGGTCGATTGTTGGCCAAATAAGATTAGCATTCCTATTCAACTATTTAGATTTTTGCGTTTTTTTAAATGCGCTTACTAGCTTAGATTAGGTAATGCGATTTCCTTGCGTTTAAATAGCAGTCTGGCTCTGCGAAAACTTAAAAACTGATTCAGTAGACATAGCAGAGTAAACCTGAGGAGTCACACGACACTTTATCTTAAAACCAAGGGTGTAGAATGACAGACCTACATCACTTTCAAGCAGCTCCAACCCCTCCAGCCTTGCCTTGAAGGTAGTAAAGTTTTAGAGCATACGGTACAAAACAGCACAGTTACCATAGTTGAGTGATGACCATAAGCTCTATTCTCTTAACCGAAGGGCACTAATAGAATCCATCTCTTTGATGTATAGGTCAATAGGTAGCAAATTAAAGCAGAGCTACATGAATTTCTTTTTTTATATGGGTCTGGTTTTCGAAGTATTTTTGTGTGTTGAATACGTTACTGGTGCCTGTGTAACGTCTTTGAAAGTATTTACCATCCGATTTAAAATATTCTTTCAGCAATATATTGGAATCGAATGGGCATGGGTTCCGTATAATCGATTTATAATTTTGTTTATAAATTTTTCAAATATTTAAATTACTAGGAAAATAAAATTCTGTAAAAATGTTACTAGAACTAGGAAACGTGTAATCAGTTGGAAAAATGGGCGGTGGTCATAGAACCCAGTTGATCGATACAAAAAATTCTTCACAATTTTGAAAGTATTTAAAGTACCAAAGTAAAATTTAGCCGACACGTTACTAGAACCGGGAAAAGTCTAATAAAAAGACTCAATATTTAAAGTCTTTGTCGTTTGTTCAATTTTACTAATTGCGACCATCAATGGTAAACAAATGATAATCGTTAGTGTAAGAACATTCGTTCTTGTTTCAAATACATTATATTAAGATCCATTTGTTGTAAGTACGTATGTGGTAACGTTTTTTGATTTCATGGTTGATATTTTGATTAAATTTTCATTGAAATAATTGAATTAAGTTTGTAGAGGGCTTTATGATTTGCCAAATTTCAAAGAATATGGTTTCAAATCTCTGCAAATTTTTAACTTCAAAGGGGACATTGGTGTCGCTCAATTGAATAGTTGTACAAATAAATAATTTTGGACCAAAACTCCAAAAACATTGTTTTTGACTCTTTT
Organism: Leucophenga varia; assembly: GCA_018903435.1. Lineage (NCBI taxonomy): Eukaryota > Metazoa > Arthropoda > Insecta > Diptera > Drosophilidae > Leucophenga > Leucophenga varia. Next base: position 620,467 of record JAEIFJ010001868.1, read on the forward strand.
TTCCTCATGTATAGCAGATGAACCTGAGGTGATACAAATCCCAAATAAGGCTTAAATGGAAGCTTGATCCTTCATGAGCCGTTACAAGAGCAGGGTCGAGAACACTCAGAATCAATCGTAAATTTTGATATAGCAAATTTGCATTCAGCGATGAAAAATTTAAAGGATAGGCCTAGTCCGATTCATGAATCATTATCTGTGTCGACCCATATGTAATCATAATGAAAATAGCTAAATACACCCGACTTCCTACATGGTATAGGTTAAATATATGGTCGAATAGAACTCAAAAATATTTTATTTATGTTTCTTGAATCCTCCACATTTTTTTTTTATTAAAGAAAAACGGTTTTTGGACTTTTCACACGAATGTATTAATTACTCAGACATTTTTGGACCGATTTTCAAAATCAAAAATGTTTTAGAAAGTTATTATCTCCCTCTAAACCCATATACCTATATTTATTGTTCGAATCAGATTGATATGCGGTTTTATGGAACAAACTTGAAAACGCTTTTTTTTTTTTTTTGTATTTTTTGCGTTTGCCCAATGATAATTACTTTAAATAATAAAGTGCATTCGTTATTGAAGAGATTGACCACTTGATTGATTAAATCCCACAAAAATTGTGGTAGTTATGTAACATTTTCTCATGTTAGAAATATAAAATTTTAGACAACAAAGAGTTTAAATTATTAAATAGGAATACTTGTTGGACCACAAATTCGTAAAATCATTCCTTCAGGTGAATCCTTAAATGAAGTGGAAATAGAGCATGGCTAAGTTTTTTTCTATGCGACAACTTTTTAAGTAAGCACACAGGTGACAACTATGTTGACATCGTAAAAGAATCCCTCAACGCTTTACGCTTTTTGATTATGAATATTATACAGAACATCATACATTTTTGTTTTATACCTAAAGCTACAATCGATGTAATAAAGTCAGCTTTAGTAATTTTAAGAAGAATTTACCTGATATACACAAATGTTCATACGTACATACAAACTGTACGTATCTGTAAATATAAATATTTATATATAGAAAGCCATTTGTCCATATATTTTGTATATTCCATTAACTTTGATTGCGGCCACTTAAAAATCTATCAAGTCAACATTATACGCTGACCACTTTTATTGATCATTTTAACGCACTTCTCTCGAAATGCGCAAATCTGTGACAATGTCGTAACACGATGTCAATTTATTCGTTCTGTTATAAAAAACTCATTATATGGGCATTACCCTTCGGTGTATATATACACATATGGACATACATATATAAATACATATAAATAGAATAGATGTATTGTACTGTATTGTATTGTATATATTTTAGTAAATGTGTTTCTATAAATGTGCAATGTTATAAAAACCAAAGTATCTATTTGATGCGAAATACATATAAACCTATTCCGATGATGATGAAGTTGGCTGACATAGAACATAAAAAAGAGTCCAAATCATTTATTGTGCCACAGTCAATCGATTTGAGTGACAATAACAATTGAATAATGAATGATTAAACAGTAATGCTCATTCTTATTGTAAAGGAAACAGCGATTATTGATTTTTTTTTTTTTTCTTGTTCTGAGCGAGTAAAAGAGCAAGCGTTATAAAAATTTTTACAAAACATATTTACGCTAGATTAACACAAATAGGAAGTCTGCTAAAATCAAAATTAAATTCCTGCTAAATCTGCTTCTTTTCATTCCAAAATTCACTTCATACTGCTGCGCCACTGACAACACTCCATAATGACCGTAATTATAGCTCGTTTTGCTAACAATTTTCTCGACAAATTTTCTTCAACATTTTTGTGTGTGGTGTGGAAGTAGAAATAAAGTGGAAATTCTTTCGTAAACTAAAAGAAAAGCAAAAAACAATTAAACCAATTGTAGACCACGCCTGCACGACATTTTTTTTCGCTTGCTCTCTCTTATTATTATTTCGTAATGAAAATGGAACGCCTACACTAATGCTATTTCATTTACATGCATGCTTATGAGTGAGAGCGTAGCAGCGAGTAGACTCCATCTTTAAAGCATATTTGTGTATGTGTATGCATATCGTGAGAGCATAACTATTTTAAACAAGAGAGAAAAAGAAAGAATTAAAATGTATGAGAGTAATTGCGCAAAGGCCTATTGGCATTGCTTGTTAGACAAAGCAAGCATACTAAGAGAGAGGGAGAGTGTTAAGTGTTGATGGCATTTTGTGAGTATTTTTTTTTTGTGACTATTTGACAGTGAAACATCGCGCAACGAAGCACAGTCGCAGAAACGCGTTCGTCGAGTTCAAACGTAATTCGCTGTTAACGCTGATACGCAGCAAAAACGTAAACAAAATAAAACGTAAAAAAAAATAAGTTTTAAAATCGTAAAAAAAAGTGAAGTAATAAGTTAAAAATGTGCAATAAACGCAAATAAATTGAAAAGAAAAAAAAAACATATTTAAAACATTATTTAAATAAATTTAAACGCTAAATGCGAAATTAATTAAAAAGTGAATAAAATTTTTTTGTGAAAGAAAAAAAAAATTATACAAAATGTCAAGTGTACAAGTTTCTCAACCGCCGCCAACGTTGCAGCAATTACAGCAAAATAATACGCAACAACAACAACATTTAACACATTTTCTTAATCACATTGCTGCCGCAGCAGCAGCAACAGCAACAACAACAGCAACAATGCAGCTCACCTGCGTCACACAACATTGCTGAATATCAACAAGATAATAATAGCAATAATTCAACATTATCGCCACGCTCCATCGTCAGTCATTCCAGTCCAAGTCATTCACGCACCACACCAAGTCCGCACGCGCAGTTGCATTCCGCAAATAGTTCACCGCAAAGTGCCTATCCGACGCTAAGTCCAGCACGAGAAAATAATCACAACAACAACAATGAGAACAATACAGAAGCTGTAACGGTACAAAAATCTCCCAACAACAACAACAGTAACGCAGCACCATTGCCGCTTCTGATGGCACCCATGCCACATACAACAATTACCGCCGGCGCTGGCAGTAGTTTACGTGAGCAACGCATTTATGCAACAACAACAACGCATGCAGCACCGGTTACGCCCGCAACCTTAAGTTTAATGACAGCTCCGCCAACAGCACCGCATCCACATCCACATCATCCTCATCATCGTCTTTATGTTGATGGATTTGCTGCAAATGCATTGCCCGTTGGACATCCTTATGCAACTTTGCCACGTTTACCGCTTGCAGCTGTTATGCTGCCAACATCCCAAACGTCACTATCCGTTCCCAATAATACAGCGTCAGTACCATTGACAACAGTGGCTGCCATTACTCCGGTTAATTTTTCACCGCCACCTGCTGCAATTGTCAGTACGCCAACAGCAACGGTAGCAGCAGCAGGAGCATCTCTAAGTCAACCAAAGAAATCATTTTGCATTGATGCTTTGCTTGCAAAGAATCAAAATAGCACAGATTCTACAGCTGCATCACCGCCCACGTTGGATCAGAGAGCAGCACCGCTACCAGCGCCTCTTGTAGATGATCGTTTGGCAGCGCTGCATTATGCACGTGATAATTCTGAGCTGAATCATGCCTTTGCGGCAGCTGCTGCCGCTGCTGCTAATGCTGGTGTGAGTCTAAGCGAACATGAGGCACTGCAGCGTATACGTGAATCAAGGGATTACGATTCACCCAGCCCCGACGGCATGTCAAGGTAAGTTAAATAGCAAAATAATTTAAATATTCTAGACCAGTGGCTTTCAAGCTATTTTTATGACAGACCCCTTTTTTTGACATCACATTACTACTAATAGGACACACTAAGTCAAACTGGGGTTTTTTTTACTCTGTTTTCACTACATCTTGAGACAAAGCTAGATAGTTGTGCAAAAGTTTTGTATGAATTCGATCAGAAAAAATCTATTTTGCCCTTCCTTTTTTTTTTTTTTTTTTTTTTTTTTTGCACAGACTTTCAAACCAAAATTTACATTTCAAAGTTTTAGGCTACTACTCACTTGAAAAGTTTGGGTAAAAAAAACCCAGTGAAGGAAAACTAGCTCTTCCCCGACTCGAACGTAAAATTCTGATTTACTCGAGCTAAAACTTATTGGCGACATTACTCTATTTGTATTGACATTATCAAGTCTACGAGGACTTCAATTAATATTACCATATTCAACATTTTCGCATATATTTCGTAGTAAAAATATTATAATATTTAACATAAAAATTCTTTAAAAGAAATGGCGAACTCGGTCGAACCACTTTTGCCACTTGTATGTTTCGGTTTTTGGTTCAAAACTAACTCAGAGGAACTGGTTCGGAGCAAACATTCGAAAATGCTGTGGTTTGGTCCAACAATCGGTTCGGTTCAGACCCTGTTTGCAGCCCTGGTTTATATTTGTTTTTTTTTAATATTTTTGTTGATGAGTTTTGTCATAATTTTGGTATATTTCGGTTATGTGGATTGTGTTGAAATCTGTTTTATTTCTTTAGATACGGTCGTTACGCCTAGTATTTATAATTTATATATATTTTTTTTATATCCATACACTCATGATAATCTAAATGTCAGACTTGGTAGCTTTTTTTTTATAGCTTCCAAAATAATTGAGTTTATAGGGCGGATAAATTGCACGACGGTTGGACAAATAAATGAACAGACAGACAGACATGGTTATATCGGCTCTGGTCAAGAATACGTATACTTTATGGGGTCTTTTTAATAAAATCTTAACTAAGGCATTCACGATTGTTGTGTGTATCAAAAAACTAACAAGGAACACTACGGATTTTCTTTTAAAATATGGAAAAATATTGGATAGGTTTTTTTTTTTTTTTGTATGTGCAAAGGTTTAAATTTAAGAGTAGATACCATCCCTTATGTAGTAAACTTTGATGTATGTACGCCCTCAAATCTGTAAAAAGAATTAAAAGATGGATACTCTACGAACAATTAATGGGGTTTAGAAAATCTGTAAATATACTTTAGGACTTTTAAATATCCTATTTTGGAACATCCTATTTCGATATTTTAAAAGAAAAAACTTAATTCATTCGAATCGGTAAGTCCGGGTTCCGTAGTGTTCCTTGTAAGTGTGTACAATACTTTCGATCAACTTAACTTGCATTTGTATATGGTTATCCAGTACTCCGTCACAAATCAATTTATAATTTCTAGCTTAAATTTTCGAAACCTCGTTTCAGTCTTTTGTTTGATCCTTTCAAAAAGTGATGATTTTTGTGTATTACAAAGGAAGTTTTACAATTAAATTTAGACAGAACACTTGATAAGTTTTTTATGTTAAATGTGAATCATTATCTACCAAGAAGTGTCTAGCCATGGAACTTATAACTGAAATATTATGGTGGCTACTTATGTTTTTATTTTTAAATTTCTAATTTAAAAACACTTCAAGTTTATTGATAAAAATCTTTTTGAATGCTTAAAAATTCATTAATATTGTTAATTAAAAGCGAAACAAATTCCTTAATAAATGCACAAATTAACACAATCCATTTGCCGTTGACCAGTAAAATCTTTGACGATTTCATTTCGAGTGCATAACAAAGCGTAGCTAAGTACAAAAATAACATAATTACAGAAGTGCTCAGTAAATTTTCCATAGCATTCGTTATTCGCTAATTGTTTTCCAATACACAAGTACAAGTAGTGTCCAATATAATAAATTTGTCTTTTGCCTCAAGAGTGTACACATTTGTTGATTTAATGGCTTAGATAATTGCCTTTGACGTTATCTGTCAAATCAGACAAAATTATAACAACTTTGTAACATAATGCATAATACAGGGTGTCATTGAATCTAAGTAACTTTTTTTTTTTATTTTATATTTACAGATCTGAATCTCCAAGTTCCTCACATCGTTCAAGTCCGCCCATTAGTCCCGGTTGTGAGGATCAGTTACAGCAGCAACAACAACACCAACACCATCATCCGCATCATTTAAGTATGCGTATGGATTTTCATGATGACTTTAAGAAACCAATACCGCCACATAGTCCAATAAGACCACAAGATTTTCCGCTCTATGCTGGAGGACATCCGTATCAGTTGCTGGCGCAAGGTGGTTCAGCGTTTCACAGACCGTTAGATCCATCAGGCAAACCGATACCGGTGAGTAATAGAAAAATTCAATAAAAAAAAAATATTAAATAATTTAATTAATTTTTACTTCTATACAGATTGCCATGGGTCACAGTTTCATGCCATCACAATTACAATTCGAATTTCTGGCACGTGCTGGCATGCTACATCATCGCATACCGGAATTGGCTGCCTATCCGCATCATGCGATACTCGGTAAGACGCGACGCCCACGTACCGCTTTCACATCACAACAGCTACTCGAATTGGAAAAACAATTCAAACAAAATAAATATCTGTCACGTCCGAAACGTTTTGAGGTTGCAAGTGGTCTAATGCTATCTGAGACACAGGTGAAAATCTGGTTTCAAAATCGACGCATGAAATGGAAACGCTCCAAGAAAGCGCAACAGGAGGCTAAGGAACGTGCCAAACAGCAGCAACAATCACAATCACAACAACAACAACAAACGCAGCAACAAAATAGTTAGTTATAACGAGGCATTACTGTAACTGTGTAAATGTGAGCAATATCTAAAATTGCGTCATTGCCTAATTCTAGTCAAAAAAAAAATTGTTCGTATCCGTCCTGCGCACCCTGTATTGCTGTATTGATAAACATTGCGTAAAATTCGCGTGTCAAGTGTTGATAATGATCATTGTAATCGTCATCATCATCATCGTTAGCAGCAGCAGCAATATAATGTTGCTGATGTATTTATTTATCTTTGCAATTAGTTCAAATTTGTTTAGATTGATGACCGATTTCAAATGCGAAATTCGTTACTGCAGGAAAAAAACAAAAAATGTAAACCTGACAATTTAAACAAATTACGACAAATGTATTTCAAGATTAATTGTGCGTTCACGAACAACAACAAAAACAACAGCAACCGAGCAAATGTTGTTGTTAATGAAAACAAAATGGTGTAAAATAACAAAAACAAAAAAAAAAACATTTACAATTTATATACCATATATGTATGTATGTATAGTATGTATATACATATATATTGTACATAAATATAAATATACGATGTGATATCAGCAGCGTTAAAAAAATTATGAAAAGTAAAAAAAAAAAAATAAATAAATGCGGAAAAATAAAGTATTTTATGTAAATAAAATAATAAAAGTTATTTAGTTATAATAATCATAAGTTTTTCTCTATCTCTCTCTCTCTCTCTCTCTTTTTCTCTACCCATTCCACACCCACATTTTGTGTAATAGTGTAAATATGTATTTGTAATTATGTAATTAATATTATGTAGACAATTTTATTATTAGTTTTATTTTAAATGCGAATAAATTATGAAAACGAAAACTAAAAAACTGGGTCAACATTTTATTATGCATATACTTCTTTTTTTCAGAAGGAGAGTAAAAAAACATCGTTGACCAAGTATTCGACACCGAAAGATTTTTCATCGCTGAACACGAATCTGGTCTTTAAAATGTTCTATCACGTCGAAAAGGTTTAAGTTTCAATTTAAGCCTTGTTTGGGATTTCTATCACATCAGGTCCATTTGCTATATGTGTTTTTTGAACCATCGACTTGATGGAACATTTTATAAATCAGATTCGTGCTCAGCAATGGAAAATCTATAATATAGGCCTAGTCCGATGCTTGAATCATTTTCGATGTCGATGTAGAGTTGACGCCACTTCATACTTGAGCACTCAATTCAGTTCCCTAGTTTATGTCAGCAAAAATGCGAAGACTAATAATTCTGTAGAATCCTCTGGAGATCAGTAATATCAACATTTTTCAAGATAACGTTTTTCCTTGTTGTTATAAACTTTTGCTGCATAAATCTGAAATTTAAAAGTACTTTCCCATATCCACCCATCCCAATATTTTTTAAAATTGTCCCGGTGTCCCGCAACCATCACAAGTCTAATTTTTTTGCAATCACCAAGTACCAATTATTATGTGCAAAGCTTTTCGATATTCAAAAACGGATGAGGTACCGATGGCAACTCTGGTTGCTGTGGTAAAATCAAAAAGTAAAATTACCTAACACTAACGTGTGGTCAAGAGGAATCGTTTTTCCCTGAGCAGTTTTTATACCCGCCACACATAGTGTGAAGGGTATATTCAGTTTGTTGGAAAGTTTGTAACGCATTAAAGGAGGCATCGGAGACCCCATAAAGTATATATATTCTTGATCAGCTCGACGAGACGAATCGATCTAGCCATGTCCGTCTGTTTGTCTGTTTATTTCTTCGCATTTTTTTCGGTGAAGATATTAAGATATTGAGCTGAAATTTGAAACTTAAGGTTTTCTCGGGAACGACTACTTTGTATGTTAAAACCAAGGTATAGCCCCCATACAAACTTACAGCTTTTTTTTTAAGTTTTTATATGAAAATAGTATTTATTTATGAATGAATTCACTTTAAATAAGGTGAAAACACTTCTAAAGTCATCTAATGTTAAAATCAAGGAGCCACGCCCATTTTCGGATATAGCCCCCATACGAACTTACAACTTTTTTTCGATTTTTTTATGAAAATAGTTATTATTTAGGAATGTATTTGGTACGAATTGATTAAAAACACTTTCTATATCATCTAATATCAATACCAAGATGCCACGCCCATTTATGGGTATAGTCCCCATACAAATATACCGCCCATTTTTGTAAGAAAATAGTTTTTATTTATGAAGATATTCACTCCAATCTGGGTAAAATCACTCCTACTGTCATTCTATGAATGTACTACCCATATGACAAGGATCGGGTCGCTATAACTTACAGACCCTATACAACCTTCTACTATTTTATTTTTTCAAGAAATTTTTTGTTACGTTATGTAAAATTTTACATATATACTTCTAATATGACCCCAAATTGAGATGTCCCCACCCAACCTCTTTGCGGAAAATAATGTACGTCACTGATGATCATACAAATTTTGTGTGGTGGGTATTTGAGCTTCGGTTCTACCGAAAGAAACCTTGTTGTTATTAAATTTTGAACTTTATAGTTTATTTTCCAAGCTTTCATTTAAGCTTTATATCAGGATTCTATCACATTGCACAAATTCTTTCAATCGACGGCCAAATGTCTAAAAACTACCGGCGTTTCGGATTTGAAGATACGTGATTGGAGATTAACATAGAAAAAGACTCCTGTCAGAAGAAACATGACAATATCTTGGGTTGTTCAACCATGGGTTGTTCCCATCATTATTAGCCTTGGAAAGTTTGTTTTGTATTTTAATAGCGGCTTTTCAATAGCTCCAATAGTTCTTTAAAAAAATACTGTGTTCTTTAAACCGAAAAACTAAGCTTGCAAATAATAATTCCTATTTAACATAAGAGTACATCGATTAAGTATGTTTTTAATGCATAATCCACCTAGAAATGCAGTCCAACACTTTTCAAATTATTTACTAAAAATTTTTGAGAAAAAAATACCAAATCTTATCGAAACATCATTTGAAAAATTACATTCTGTAAAATAGGGTGACAACTCAGTAAACTGTCAAAAAATTTCAACTGTTGCAATATTTTTATGGTTGTCTTTGGGAGAAAAAGTGTTAAATAAATTTTCCAGAACTGTGTCGATTTATTGAATAAAAAAGGTGTTTGTAAACCAAAAAAAGTAGGCGCTGCTTAAAAATTATCGAACTTCTACAACTAAACTACTATCACCATTTTTTGTTTTCTCTTCTAAAATTAATATATTTTATTCAACACTAAAAACAAGAAAAGGACAGAAAATATTTAATTTTATTTAATAAAAACAAAAAAAACAAAATGGGTGACTTCTTTGACGACATTTTTCAACAACCTTTGAACACACGCCATGGACTGTTTGGTATTTGGACAAGGATGTACGCGTTAAATATGAAGAGCGTCAATTTGATTTAATTTCCATCAATTCGATTGAAGATTTCTACACGTAAGAACGTTTAAACGTGAATTCGAAAATTAAAAAAAAAATCATCTTTTATATTGCAGCGTAATGCACGCCATGAAACAAATTACGGATCTGGAAGTCGGCTGCGATTATGCCGTTTTTCGCGAAGGTATAAAGTAAGCTAAAATCATTAAATTATTTCACTTTATTTTTATTTACATAAAAATACATAAACGTATTTGCAGACCACTTTGGGATGAAGACAAGAATCATTTCGGCGGTCAATGGCAATTCAAAATAGTTAACTCAACAGGTGATTGGGATATAAATAAATTTTGGCATCAACTGGTAAGCTTTTGAATAAACAAAAATATAAGAATGTAAGAAGTGTATAAATTCTGCTTATTTTTTTAGCTATATACCATGATCAGCGAACACTTCATGGCTGCCGAGGATATATGTGGATCGGTGATTAAGAAGCGTAATGGTTACTATAAAATCGGTAAGAAAATTTTTATTTAAGCTTTCAATATCTTAAGATGAACACTAGCATCCACAATAATTGGGGAGCTCCATCGAGCAGTGAAGGTGGCTTGCAAATGCATCGAGTATTTCAGGGGAACTTCTTTGCCCACTCTGACTGGTCTAAATATTTTCCGAAATAACTTTCTCTTATACCAGCCCAACGCTGACTTATCCGCTCTTGGCATGACCCATGCTTCTGAGCTACACATCAGGACCGGCACTATCAACGTTTGGAAGAGTTTAATGTTTGTATCTCTGGAGAGAACTCTTTTTCGCCTTTTTTTACAGAGTCCAAAATAGCACCGATTAGCAAGAGTGTTTCTTCTTTTAGTTTCCTGGCTGGTGTTATCGCCGTTGTTCATATCTTTAGACGAGGTTTTCTATAACATCGAAGTCAAAATTCTCAATCCTCGCAAATTGTTCAAGTCGTGTTTATGAGTTGCCTTGAAATCGACGATGACAATTTTGATGTCATGCTTAGGCCAGCGATTGATGAGGCGTTCCAAGCGCTCATAGAAATCATCTTTTCCATTTTATCTCTGACATTTGTCGGGCTCATGTTGGTGTCTCCAGAATCCGAGCCCCTACCGTAGAATTACCCATGAGTGTAATAACACGTCTGTGTCTACCACTTGGAGTGTCTCTGTTTAGACTGGCCATTATTGAAATTTTAATACGCTTTCTACTGTCGCTTTACGGAATGGTCCAACCTTGGACCAACCGCACCTCCAGGAATCACTCTCAGTCAAAGTATTAGTCATGCTTTAATATATGTCTTTTTGACAAATACTTACCGGAAAAACGAACCCATATTTTCCACAATAATATGTGCTTTTACACTGTCTCTGGTCTTTGATACGCCAAATTGTGGAGATATCACTTCCATAGTAATTTATTTCGTAAAGGTGTACTTTAGCTTCGATTTCATTGAAACTATTAAGTTTTCCTTGTCTGGTTTTGACTTAATTTTAAATTTGTTTTCAGCTGTTTGGACTTCAAATGGTGGCCACAATGAAGGCATCATCAAGTTGGGTCAAATCTTAAAAGAAATGCTAACACCAGAAATGGAAAATATCAAATATTATTTGCATGAAGATTTATTGGCCAATACACAACTGGCCGAGCCAATCTACACCTTTTGGATTTAAAGAAAAAAAAATATTTATATTTAAGTAAAAAAATATTTCGATCAAAGTGGTTCACAACATAAAACAACACAATACAACTATGAATATTTTAAATAAAATAAAACTGTAAGTAGAATCTAAACCGTTTAAAAATATTAACACGCAAAACCCGATTATACGTGTAGTGTGAACAATCAACAAATTGGCAAAATAATGAATCTTGAACCAGACAGACAGACTGGCCACTTAATCGCATCAAAACTATCAAGTATCATCGAATTGACGTGTGTGTGTGAACAAAAGCGCTGCTGCATGCATAAGGCTCAACAAAAACATATGCACACTCCTCTTTACAAATACAAAATGCCACAACGTGATGTGTCAAAGGAAGTGAACGACAATAAAGTGGCTTAAGATGCCTAAGGACACTCGTACCAATGAATGATGTTAATGTTTTTGAAATGAGATAATTTTATTTGTGATTATGTGCGCACGTTGGCTAATAAAAATTCATTTATTTGATGATATTATTGTACTATTTTGAAGACAGTTTCAAGTGTTACGTTTTTGGTATATTCAGCTTGTTGGAAAGTTTGTAACGCATTGAAGGAGACGTCGTAGACCATATAAGGTATATATATTCTTGATCAGATTAACGAGTTACGTTGATCTAGCTATGTTCATCTGTCTGTCTGCTTATTTCAACGCGATTCCTTGGGAGAGTAATGGCGATATATATGTAGCTGAAATTTGAAACTTAAGTTCAAATTCGAAAAAGTGTATCCAGAGTTTTTTGGAAACGGATTTTTATACTCCAAATCACAGAAATGTCTAAGTATGAACTTGTCGTATCGATATAATACGTAATAAATAATAAAATAAATATTTTCAGATTTTAGTTGCACCAATAGAATTTTAAAAAGCCGGTCTAGGACTCTGTCAACCGTGGAGCATGTCAAATGACACACTTCAAGGTTATACCTAAATTCCTGAGTAAAGTGTTGAGTAAGATCTTCAGAGCATACGTCTATAATTACAATGGCACCATTCACGGTAAGCTTGGAATCTACTGGATCAAAGACAAATTTAAAATTCATTAATAGTTAGCATAATTGAAAAGTATAAGGAAACTTTTTTGCAAAAAACAGAAATAGCGGACGGAGAAACGAATCTCTTCGTACACTGCTGGGTAAATATTTTCGACATCATCAACTGTTTAATTTTAACACAAAAGAAAACTTTTAATTTTCAAGTTTCTGCGTTGACTTTTCCAACACTAAAACGCATTTTAAAACCAGAAAGAACGCTGAAGTCGAGTATGCTCAACTGCAAAATATCCTGTGCCCAATCTTTATATACAAGAAATTAAGTATTATCTTAGTACCATACTTTATTTTATTGAATTTTATCACAAAAGCTCAAAAAATGTAGTAAATTTTTATGGGGGTACCCTTAAAATCGGACTAGAAATTTTGTATAAATTATGCCTATGATAGCCCCAATAAAATATCCCACTATGGGCAGGACCAACAAAATTTTGATTATTTTTGGCCCTGCACATATTGGGATATTTTATTGGCACTATCATAGGCATAATTTATACAAAATTCCTATACTAGTTCCTAGAATAAGAAATAAGTTTTTATGCAGAAACCAAAAATTTTGTGGCAGATTTGTATGGGACAATCGGACATGAGAAAACCCGTTTACTTTATAGTCTCCTATGTAATCTCTCTTATACGGCAGATAGCAGACAGAGAGAGAGGAAGTTATATCGTCTCTACTTGCAATACTGATGAAGAATATTTATACTTTATAGGGTCTATCATGCTCCATTCTGCCTGTTCTATACATTTGCACAAATTCAATATACCCAATTACCCTTCGAGTACAGGGTATAAAAAGCAACATTTTCCAACTCAAAAACAATAACAATTTTTCGAATTTTTTTCATATGTACATATCTAGGTGTGACTCAAGAACGCTAGGGTCTTAAATTCTTCAAATAAATGAAGCTTTTTTTCTCATAATAACTGGAATTACGCCGACAAATTTCTTGATTTTTTATAAAGCAATTTTTTCCCTTTTTTCTTTACAGATAAACTTAATTTGCTCTATCATTTGTTGCATCGCTGAATATGCTTGTTCACTGTTTTGATTTGACTTCAAGTGGCCAAGTGTTGAGCCGGTAGTGACAACAATGAGCAACACAAATAAATTCCTGAAAGGACTATTTTCACCCATCGAATGGAAATAGTAATATTGCTATTCATGAACTTATTAGCGGGTAATTTGTAACAATTGTCTGCATAAACGACTGAAAAAAAACAAACCAAAAAAAAAAAAGAAAAGGGGTTAGGGTTCATCACACTCAATTACTGGTTCACGGATGCTGTGTGTCTGGTGCTGGTTTGTCTAGCGTTGACAAATGTTGTCGCTTGCCGCATCTGTTGCAAATTAAATTTGCGTTATAATTTTAAACGCTTAAGAAACGGAAGAGGGCCAAACCATTTGAATTGTGTTTTTAATTCAATTGAATTGCGGCAACGACTTGCAACACTAGCAGCTCAACAACAACAACAGCAATTGCTGCTCTATTACTGTCAGTCAGTCAGTCAGTCAGTCGAAGGGTGTCAGAAATGCTCAACAATACACAAAACATTTTTATTTTATTATTTCTATATTTTGTTTATTTGGCATATTTTCATGACAAAAACAACCCAACACAGCAGCAGCAGCAATTGAATCTCTCAACCCGCTTTGCTTAATTTGCTGCGAAGGGATGCAATTAAATCGACCGACCGACCCATTTGTGCTCACTTACGACGGCTGATCTTCATGTCAACACAGATGATCACATTTTATGCTTAATATTATTTCCCTTTCGAATATTTAATTTCTTTCAATGAATCTGAATGAATATGTGTGTTTGCATTTGTGATTTTGTATGCTTTGCATTATGTCGTCATCGTTTTTATTTTTATTATTTTTGTGTTTTTCTTGTTGTTGTTGTCCTTTTAACGTTTATAGTCCATGTTTCATATGAAAATAATAATAAATAATCGCATGTGTTGTGTTGTGCGTGTCTCTTATCGATTTTGGTGCTAATATTCAAACTTTGTTATTTTATTCGCTAATTTTTGTGATGATTTTATGCGTTTCGCATTTTGTTGATTTGCGTATTATATTGGCGTATGGCTGAATTTTGTCATCGAAAATAAATTGATTGTATCCTTGGATATGTTATTTATTTAGGTGCAATCGATTTATGTGGTATTATAGAGCCTATTATAAGCATAATGTGATATATTAGGTTGAATTGGAATTGTTAAAAATGTGATTTGATGAAATTTACTTAGTGCTTCGGTTCCGGGGGCACAGCGATATTCCTGGTAACGAACACGCTGATTCTTTAGCCAGCTAGGGTTAAGCTAAAGACGCCCTACCGATACAGGTGGAGATCCCACAAACAAATGGAAAAATCGGGATGGCTGTTGCAAAGCTAGATTGCTCCCGAACTCTCGGAAAACATGCAGTCAGACTGGGTATCCAGTTCAATAGGTATTGCAAAAGCTGTAAGGAAAAAGATGAAACAGAAACGTGGGATAACATTCTGTGCTACATATTTCTCCGACACATACTTCGGACAGTGGCAGTTCAAGGAAAAACTTAGAACCGAAGCTTAAATACCCGTCACACTTTGATTAGACTAAAATTTCTTAAATGAAAAAGTGCGTTCAGTTTGTAAAAGGGTAATGTTTTATATATATGCTTCATATGATGATCCTACTTTAATCATTTGTCCCATTGGCTGCTACATTAATTAATTTGAGTATATTTGAAATAAATCGCTTCATAAATAACGAATATTTCGTAAAAAACTCAAAAACTGGAGGTAAACTCGCTTCATAAATAAACCTTTTTAATTTAAAAAAAAAACCCAAATATTTGTATGGGGGCTATGCCTAAAAATGGGCGTGGTGCTTTGGTTTTAAAAGCTTAAGTTTTGAATTTCATCTCAATATCTTTAAAATTGCAAATGAAACGTGTAACTACAAACAGACAGACGGACATGGCTAGATCGACTTTTCACGTCGAGCTGATCAAGAATATATATACTTTATCGGGTCTACGGTGTCTCCTTTAATGCGTTAGAAACTTTTTGAC
Source organism: Leucophenga varia (assembly GCA_018903435.1). Classification (NCBI taxonomy): domain Eukaryota; kingdom Metazoa; phylum Arthropoda; class Insecta; order Diptera; family Drosophilidae; genus Leucophenga; species Leucophenga varia. Next base: position 636,257 of record JAEIFJ010001868.1, read on the forward strand.
AAACTGAATATACCCTTTCACACTATGTGTGACTGGTTAAAAAATTCAAACAAACTTAAAAAATTATTTCTGTACCAATATTGAGGACAGCACTGTACTGCTAACAAAATTTTAGAAAATTGTATAAAATCTTCGAAACGCTTTTGTATTAGGCGAACAGAACTGTGTAGTAAGCAGTAATAGAAAGCACACACTGCATTGCAAATTTGCAGTTTACCGTTATAAAAAATGTAATCAAAGATGGCACACTTGCTTTTGTTTTGATTGTTTTTAATATAGATTTGATTCTAAGCCAATGAGAGTGCGTCAGTGTACCGTTATTTAAAATGTAAACAAAATACATGTATGCTAATGTGCGTGAGTGTGTGCGTACCTTATTAATCTTTCCTTTCATTCTATACCGTATGACGTGACGCTAGATAAATATCTAACTCTGTTCCACTTACGAGCCGGATACAGATAACGAGTCCCGTTATATTGTTATTGTTTTCTCTTGCTCGCACATTGCCTGTTTCTTGCTCGCACCTATATAAAAAATAGGGCGCACTAGTGAAATTGTCATTGCTGTTCAACAATTCTGTTCGCCTGTTACTCGTACCAAAGATTTTTTAAGATTTTCAAATCAAAATTTTAACTTTTTTCTTAACCCTTTACTGATCGAAACACTTTTGATCAATTAATTCTATGGTTGATTTTTTTAATGAAAATAATAATTTTTATACAAAAATTAGCATTTTTAAACGTAAATATTGAAAAAATAATTTATAAAATTTTATTTAAAATTTTTAATTAATAAATATAAGAATGTGTTCTTTATTAATTTATTTTATTACTTAATTACTTAATTTTTACATTATTTCAAAATATTTTAAAATTATGGCAATTATTTTTAAATTTTGTTAATAAAACGACATAGTCAGGAAGGAACATTCAATACAAAAGGCTGTCCTGGGCTGGTCACCTGTGTCGGGTGGACACAGTGGCTCCGGCAAGAAAAGATAACAAGCAAAACGTGAATCAAATCGGAGGGGCGCGGCACAGAGGACGTCCGCCGCTGCGTTGGGAGCACCAGGCATCCGCAGGATCGGTATCCCCAACTGGTATCGTCTGGCACTGGATTACAACCGCTGGTACCAAACCTGGCGTGCTGCCAAAGCTGACAATTGGCTGTAGCGCAACTAAAAAAACGAAAATTAAAACGTAAAAAAAGTTGTTACATGAAAACAAATTTTGATATTCATTAATTAGTTTATTTCTAACGAACTATGTAAAAATAAATACAGTTCTATTCGTTCAAAATTTATAACATATTTTTATCTAATAGTTTTCGAAAATTGACGGTAAGTTTATATGGGGGCTATACCTAAAAATGGTCGTGGTGCCTTGCTTTTGGTGGTGTTTTTACCCAATCTAGTAGTAAATATTGTACATTCAAAAATAACATACTAAAAATCGAAAAAAAGTGGTAAGATTGTTTGGGGGCTACATCTAAAAATGGGCGTGGCACCTTGGTTCTGACATACAAACTGCCTAGCATCAAAAACAGCTTTAGTTTAAAATTTTATATCAATATCTCTAAAACTTTCCGAGAAAAACGCATTGCAACAGACGGACGGACGGACAGGAGCTCGTCTCGTGAAGCTGATCAATAATATATATACTTTATGGGGTATCCGATGCCCTTCACACTATGTGTGGTGGGTATAAAACAAGTGGTTCGGCTTCGAACCGCGAAGCAAACGTGCTTAGCGAACCTCATATGTGTCAACTATTTTTTTACCTTATATGGGGTGCATGTCAACTCCCTCATTTTTAAACGATTGTCTATGATCAATAAAACCACAAATTGTAAATTTCACAGCGAACACTCCTGAAGTTTAAGGAGCTACAAGAACAAACCGAATTCTCAAATAAAATTCTTTTGGTTTACGGATTATTCCACATATGAAATACATTCAAGAATCAAAAATTAATTTCATATACTATATAGCAATAATCTTTTTTTATTCACCAAAAAAACTGTTCGTCCAAGTTCATAAATCCTAAAAAATCATAAAAATTTGGCATCTGTTAAAATTTTGTGAATGTATTATATCGAAGAACATTTCTGGATTTTTACAATACCAAAATAATATTAACAACAATTTAGATGCTAGCTAATCCTTATGCGGTCCACAAAATCGAAAGTATTCCTTGCATTTATTCAATCATTTGTTAAATCGCTGTCAAAATTCTTTCGTATTTGATTTCGATTTAATCGTTAGGAAATTCTGCTCTAATATCAATGCTAATTGTTGCTGTTTTTTCTGGGGTTGATACAGCAGTCCAAAAGGAAACTAAAGCTAAGCGTATTACACAAATCAATTTGAAAACTAGAGAAAGAGAGAAAGAGAGCTGTTAAGAGTCAGCTAGACAAACGTCAATAGAAACACACAGACTAGACAGACTGCCTTACGGCAAACGTAAATTGTCACCATATGCGTCAACACGCAATAATTCACCAGAAAATAATCCAAACGATTGACCATGAAAATGTTCTAATCGAGGGGTGTGGCTGCGCAGTGATGGCTTTAATGTTGATGCTCTTAATGACGATTATGAGCCGGTGATGGTAGCTACTCATATGCATTGCTAGACTATTTATCTGCCTGTCTGACTCGCTCGGTTCAGTTCGATGCATTGCACAGAACAGGTCCTTTTCCAACCCTCTTTTACTAATTGAATTTATTGCTGCGCAGATCAAGTGCTGCTTTCTAACTGAACACAAAGTCTTCTTCAATTTTATTGTTTGCTGCATCAACCCTCGAAGCGTTAAGTTGCGTTAAATGAAATTAGAAAACCTTATGTTGTGATAATTAGTAAATTTGGATTGAATGGGCACAAGTGAGTGCAGAAATATAGTTCAAATTTTTATTTGATTTTTGATATTAAAAAAAAAAAAAAAAAAGAGATATACAAAGTGAGTTGCACAAAGTAAAGCTTCAGCTGTAAAATTTTTAAAGCTTTTAGGTCTTAAAATGTATACCCTGTTGCTGTAAGGCAGATTGGAGAGTTTCGAGCTACAGGAAGCTGTAATCCACATACATATACGCCATGAAATACTAAATTACAAAATCATTCAATTTTCCAATAACTTTTATCGTAGATCACAACCCATAATTAAAAAAATTTATATTTTAAACATATTACTTTATCTTTAATAGTGTATATAATAATGATTTTTATAACTGTCTTATGCCTGATGTTGTATTTAAAATTCGACTTACTCTATATTTATTGTAGTTATTCCATCAATTCAGGAAAACAAAGGAAATTATATTATATTTGAAACACAAGCATCATACATAATGTAGACGTCGGGGAAAGATTTTTACGCATTAAAGGTGACATCATAGACTCTAGAAAGTATGGGAGAAAGGAGTTATTTTGAAGAGTGTTTTTGCTTTAATTTGTATTTACTCGCGTGGATAACGACGATAACTGGAACCCGTGACATTTAAATTGAAGATGGGTTTACAGGCAAAAATCGAAGTCAAAAGCTACGCGTCTATTCTGATAATTTTGTATGCTTAGGAAGCACTTTTGTACACAAGGTAAGTCGTTAGAGCTTTTTAATAATGAAATCTGGTAGCGTGGAGAAGTTTTTACACTTCCGTTGTAAGTGGTTCTGTTGTGCAATGGAGCTATTCTGAACATTTTTGGTGGTAGTATTCTGAGCAGATTTTTTTGCATGTGTTTCAGTGTTTCTTTTTTGGTATTTTGATTGCGGTAGACAGACAGATTAACGGACTGACTGCCGTACAGAAGGGCATACCTCCATTAACTCACGTTTCGATGCTATATATGAGGCATTCTTTTTCAACGGGAGACCATCGTACCCCAGAATATGGTTTGACATAGAAAGTTTAAATATGGCTCAGAATTTTGGCACTTTTTATACCCGCCACACATAGTATTAGGGGTATTATCAGTTTGTCGGAAAGTTTGTAACGCATTGAAGGAGACGTCGTAAACCCCATAAAGTATATAGATGCTTGATCAGCTCGATGAGACGAATCGGTCTAGCCATGTCTGTCTGACTGTCTGTTTATTTCTACGCATTTTTTTTCGATGAAGATATATAGATATAACGCCGAACTTAAACTTTTCTCGGCAACGACTACTTTGTATTTTAAAAACAAGTTGCCACGGCCATTTTTAGGTGTAGCCCCTATACAAATTTACCGGCCATTTTCGAATTTTTAAATAAAAATTGGTATTATTAATGAATTTATTTACTCCAAATTAGGTAAAAAAAACTTCTTATATCATCCAATTCCAAAACCAAGATGCCACGTCCATTTTTATGTAAAGCCCTTATACAAACTCACCGATTATTTTCGAACTTTTGTATAAAAAATGAATTATTTTCGACTATATATTTATAAATGTATATAAGTCAGTGTTGATCACACATAAACTATTCAAAGATTCGTGTGTCGGGTATTTATGCTTCGGTTCCACCGAAGTTAATGTTTATCCTTGTTAAAATTCAAGATGGCGCTTACAAAATTATGGAAGGGTCCAATTAGTCAAAACGTAGCATAACGGAGCAGTGGCCTTTCAGCACTACTTAGACTTTGGTATAGAACTAGTATAGAAAGACATAGTTTTCGTTGCAATTGAACCCAAAGAATGAAGACGATTAAAAATTTATTTGAACGAGAGGTTCAACAAGCATCTGTGACTGCTAGATAGAAGGTCCACCATCAAACTAAGGGTCAAACTCCTCATTTACAAAGCCATACTTAAACCTATGTGGACGTATGGCATAGCACTCTGGGGCACTGCAAAGAGAAGCACCAGGGTAAGAATCCAAGTCTTCCAAAACAAGGTTCAGCGCATTATTTCTGAGGCGCACCCATATCATACAAATGCAGAAATCGAACAGGAACTAGAAGTCCCTTGCATAAGCCAGGAGGTGGCTAGGCTCACTAAGGCATATCTGGATAGACTGGACATCCATGACAACCCTCTGGCCATAAACCTGCTGGATAGCAGTACAACGACTCGGCGACTGAAGAGGTTACACCCCCTGGTTTATGTGTATGGCAAAAACTTTTAAATCCTTTCCCTCTTCATCACCCCCACCCTTTTTAAACCCCAATTACAACTCCCAAGTCATTGAATACAATATATTATATAGAAAGTCAATATCGTATGATTTTGAGTTCGCTGAATTCCCTTAAGAATGATTCCTCTGCTTGCTTTCTTCTATGTTGGTTCTAGCTTAATATACCATTTTACCCATCGGGTACAGTGTATAATTATATGTACAAAATGACTCATGATATACTCTTACATTATCACGATTGCACACACAACACTTTTAACACTCTTCTAAAATTCAATGAAATAATGAATATAGTTCACAATTAGTTCAAACATTAGAAAAATAATATAATATATACCGTATTCTTGTTATTTTTATAAATGTAGTTTAAACAAAATGTGAATATATTCATTATTTCATTAAATTTTCGAAAAGATTTGACACAAAAACGGACTTGATGGTCGTTAAAGAAATAGATCCTTAAAAAAAAAAAGTACTTCTTATACTATTTTTATCAAAATTGTGCAGTTTATCGATACACTTAATAATCCATATAGAATCCATATTTGCCGCGCCATCTTAATTACTGAAAAATAACAATTCACTTCACCTAAAACTTTTGCTCTAATTCGTAAAATAACTCACATTCGACGACTCACTAAACTCCTCTACAAATAGACACCAGAACACAACTAAACTACCAACAATGCCTCAGCCCTCAGGTATTTTAGCCAATTAGCGGCGAATAAAATAAATTACATTTCACGAGCGCGCATTTTTCGCAGAGCTCTAGGGTAACACAATACTCTGCGCTGCTACTCAGAATACTCAGAATCGGTCATTTAGCCAGATACTGACTCATTTAAGCGTATGTGTGATAATTTGTAGCCGAAAGCGAACTTCTGCTTACACCTTAAACCTTACATTTTAGTCCTTTATTTGTATATGTATGTGTGCATGCGTGTATATGTAGATTATTATTATTATTATTTAGCTATGGGGCAAGTGGCAAATTAGCGCCATTTAAGGGTTGATTAGGCACGCCGAAACTCATTCAAAAACTTCTCTTCTACACACAAAAAAATTACGAAGGAATACCCAATGGGCCTAACTTTTACCTTTGTGATTCATTCTCGTTCCTGTTCTCGCTATCGTCTAATTCTCTTTTCTTTCGCATCTCGCTCGAATTAATTATGCAAAACATTTTTAAATATTGTCCTCACGTGCTTATGGTGCTGGCTTTTAAGGTTCGAGGCAGACAGACAGACAGGCTATATGTCTTACTTTTTGATTGGAATGTCGAGAGAGATTGTTGTTCTTGTTTTTTTCCCTTGTGGGTTACGCGCATTTCGGGCTCAAATTTTGAACAATTATGCAAATGTGCGCTAATACATTTAATTTAAGCGGATTACAATTTAATATTTTGTGTATTTGTTTGTTTAGAAACAAATTTTTTTCGTGACGCTAACATTTTGCCTCAGTTAGGTTTGATTTTATTGTAAAATTTGTTGTTGTTATTGTTTCTTTGCCTTTGCATACCCTGCAAACAAATCATGTGAGAGAGTATATTAGGTCCTTTACTCTGCAATACACCACAATGTAAAACTTTGTAGGGTGTTATAAAGTCAGGTAGTCTTATTGTTGTTTTTAGATCTATTTTATTTTACAATGCGAGTTTTGTCGTATTTATTTGGGTCAATTTGTTTGTTGTCGCATACAATTTGTACGCAGATGGGTTAATTAACATATGAGCGAACTTTTTGTGGAATAACATTTGTCACCTAATTGATCCAATTAGTGCGCGCATTGTTGTCATCATTTTACGCTTCATTTTTTTTCCTTCTAGCGGATATGTTATTTTAAATCTTGTACATTATCCAAAATCTAAACAAGTAATGGGGTAACGTCGAAGGTGCCAAATGATTCACTGCTAATAAATAAAATTGGGACTTCCAAGATAAACTTGCTTAGGTATCAAAAATGAATCTGAGAATTGAATTTGTTTCTAAAAAAGTTGTTTTTAAGAAATGTTCGCCATTTTCGTAATAGTCTGCCCACTACAGTTGTGAGCATAAATTTAAGACCTGGGAGTATTTTTAAAATAATTTTCCTTTAGGTACCTCAAGCTCAAAACGAAAAAAATTAAAAAAAGCATTCTAAAAAGGGATTTCCCCGGTCTGCTCATGAATTTGTGAATATTTGACGCCACATAGTAAAGACAAGCTGGTTAATGAAGATCGCACTCAAAGTGCGCTGAACTTTCTCAGAAATTACTGGTCAAAACGGAAGTTTTCGTGTCCGCTGGATATATTCGAAAACTTTAATGCAAAGAAAATATAAAAAGAAGAAGTGCAACAAAAAATCCATTCCTCACCAAACAACATGCCAAAAGACGACTAAATTGGGGTAGAGCTCGGAAAAATTGGTCTATTACCGATTGAAAGAAAGTGCTTTTCTCTGATGAGAATACCTTTCAACTCAGACCAAACGGCCGAGTATCGTTAAGGCGCATTCCAAATGAATCATTCCATCGTTCGTGCGTTAGTCAACAAAACCAACAAGGTAAAGGCAAGGTAACACTTTGGACTGGGATTGGAATGGCAAGGCGAAATTGCATGTCATAACTGAAAGCATCAACTCGGAACGATATATTGAAATTTTAGAGACAAGTATTGTACTATTTATGAAGAATGATATGCCTTTACGTGGTGCACTCATCCAGCAGAGCAATGCTCGTCCGCATACCAGCAGAGTGACACAGAGTTGGTTACATGTTCTGTTCTCGACAACATTGAAAATTTGTGAAAAGTGCTAGGCGGCAAAGTCGCAGAACTAAAGCCCAAAACAATCTTGGATTTGAAGATAATGTTGCAAGATGAGTGGGAAAATATTTCTATTGAAATTACTCATAAATTTAAGGGATATACATGGTCTTAAACTTATGTCCACCTAATTTTGCAAAAAAATATAATTAATTAATTGCCTTTTTTGTTTAAATGAACTATGAATTAATAAAATATATTATGTTTCTGGTTTAATTTTTTTCCGTTTTGAGCTTGTGGTGCCTAAAGGAAAATAATTTTAAAAATACTCTCTGGTCTTAAACTTGGTCAGAACGATAATTTATAAGTTAGTAAACGATAGCTGGTTTTCCCATATGCAATACAAAATAATATGAAATTAAATATGTTTTTATAATTCTCGGAGCAAACTAAAATTAAATATTTTAAAACACCGTACGAATTAACTCAAATCACAAAACCGAGTGATTAAAGGAACATTGCTACAAATTGGTTTTGAAATGCTTACTTACGATTTAACTTTCCAAAATTAGTTATGTTTCGTAACATTTTAAAACATATTAAGGGGGTTATATACAGTTAGGATTTTCAAAAATTTATTTTTTTTTTATTTCATTTTCTTAATATATATGTATGTCTGAGTATACACACACAAAATTTCAAGTCGATCCGACGAATATTTTCGAAGTTATAGACACATTAGTGAAGGCGCGCCGAGAGATCTCGCAGTAAAGTAAAGTGCTTTTAAAACTTTAAACGCGTTTTTCTCGAAACCATGTTTTCAAAGTCGGTGTGCAAGATTTCTCAGAAACGGCTTAACCGATCGGTCTGAAATTTTTACACAAGCTTCCTAACTATATTTTTTAGTAATTAATCGATGGATTTCCCCATCCGATAAAAATTTCTTATTTTTATAAACAATTAAAGAGCGGAATTTTGGTCGAAAATCGAACTTTTGACTTTGAGTAGCCGCCATTTTGTCAAACAACTTTTTTTTGCTTATTCCTTCGATTAATCACTAGATTATTTATTATATTAATGAAATCTTTGAATTGAATTTTGGATGATCCAGTCCAGAGATATCGTGCACACCGCAAAAGGCCTTTTTTTTGAGGACCCCTGCAAAATTGGCAATATCAACGTTCCCGATAATTATTTTTGGCAGTAAAACATATGTGAATATAGTTAAAGGTTGTCATAATATACCTGCCAAGTTTCAAATCAATAAACCAAATAGTTTGCTTACAAAAAATTCTTGAAAAATGCCTTTTTTTCGACCTCCTAACTGTATATAACCCCTTAAAGAGGCTAGAACATTTCCTCACATTTTATTTACTCATGGACACACTTTGTTCGTAACATATTTAGGGAGTAGACGAAAAAATCAAACTATAAACAATTTGAAGACAATTTCACTGATTTTTGTAACTCTTAAAAAAAAAACAAAATTCCATTTTAAAATACATAAATCCCTAAATCTGTAACGCTACCACAAAAGAAAATCTCCAAAAATTACACACAAAAATCTCAATTTATCACTTTACATATTACAACCATGAAAATGCATCATTAGCAATCTGCAAAAAAAAAATTGTATATAAAAAAATGATAATGTGCAAAAATCCTTCCAAACGTTGACGTTGAGATGGAGCAAAAAGCTAAACCAGAAACACACATCGCAACCCAAACTCGGATACAACTGAAGAGAGAATAGCTCCGGCAATTTCAGCAATTTCCCCAGTCACTTTTAAGTTAAAATGTACAAAAACAACAACAATAGAAGCTATAAGTGCTATTAACATATTAAAGCAATAAAATAAATGGCATATAAAATGTTTCTGTCCGCAGACAGTAAAAAGACAGAAGAATGAAGAATGAAGTAAAACCACCCATACACTTGCAACGATGACGTTAAGCAAACACCCTCCTTGTCGTTTAGTTTTGGAAGAAAAAAGAAGTATTCTTCATCGTACTTCGTCGTGCCACTAACCCTCGAAAAGCAGCCATTGAGGTCGTCTCTGCTGTCGTCTCTGACATTGGCTTCACTTAATGCTCAATGCTGCTCATACTCGAAAAAAGCTTCGACATTTTGTATTGCCATGAAGCTGTGTGTTGATAATCATACTAAATGCTGCCATTTGCCATTTTCGAGGTTTTGCCATTTTGCCATTTGGCCTGACGCCCCCAGGACAACAACAAAAACGACAACAACAAAACCGATGATGAAGATGGTGACTCTGTGTGTGTGGCTTAGAATAGTTAGGCAAGCTCTAAACACTGCGTAAACACTCACAGTAAAATGAATTTTATCAATTTAATCACCCTCTCCCTCTTTACACAGAATAAAAACTGGAATGCACTTGCTGCTTGACTTGCGGTGTTAAATATTGACGTGTTAAAATTTAAAAAAAAATAAATTCTTAGTTGTTTTTAAAAAAAGTTCTTAAGTTTAAAACAAGAAAAGCGTTAACTTCGGCAGAACCGAAGCTCAAATACCCACCACACAAAATTTGTATGATCATCAGTGACGTACATTATTTTTCGCAAAGAGGTTGGGTGGGGACATCTCAAATTGGGGCTCATATTATATGTAAAATTTTACATAATATAACAAAAAAATTTAAAAATGAAAAAATAAAAAAAGTAGAAGGTTGTATAGGGTCTGTAAGTTATAGCGACCCGACCCTTGTCATATCGGTAGTACATTCAAAGGATGACAGTAGGAGTGATTTTACACAGATTGGAGTGAATATCTTCATAAATAAGAACTATTTTCTTACAAAAATGGGCGGTATATTTGTATAGGGGAACTATACCTATAAATGGGCGTGGCATCTTGGTGACATCTTGATGACATATGAAGTGTTTTTAATCAATTCGTAGCAAATACATTCCTAAATAATAACTATTTTCACAAAAAAAATCGGAAAAAAAGTGGTAAGTTCGTATGGGGGCTATACCCAGAAATGGGCGTGGCACCTTGATTTTGACATTAGATGACTTTAGAAATGTTTTCACCTTATTTGAAGTGAATTCATTCATAAATAATAACTATTTTCATATAAAAACTTTAAAAAAAGCTGTAAGTTTGTATGGGGGCTACACCTAAAAATGGGCGTGGCACCTTTTAACATACAAAGTAGTCGTTCCCGAGAAAATCTTAAGTCTCAAATTTCAGCTCAATATCTTAATATCTTCATCGAAAATAATGCGTACAAATAAACAGACAGACGGACATAGCTAGATCGATTCGTCTCGTCGAGCTGATCAATAATATATATATATATATACTTTATGGGGTCTTCGATGCCTCCTTTAATGCGTTACAAACTTTCCGACAAACTGAATATACCCTTCACACTATGTGTAGCGGGTATAAAAAAATATGTTGCTAAGTACCTATGTAAAAGTACCTGAAAAATAAATTTGACAAATGTTAAGATTTGTAAGCGATAAACAATTGGAAAAAAAAAATACCTATTTAAAAAGCTACTAATTTATCAAGGCGCCATTGTATAAGCATCCAATTTATAACAAACCCAATTTTTTTAGGTTATACGAAAGTAATTTAAATTGTTACTACCAAAACTTTGCTTCTAAAATTGAGAATTCGAAACTGCTTGGAAAAAAGTTGAAACGTTTCTCAAATAATTATTCAAAATACTACATATAGTATGTATATAATTTATAGCACATTTCATCTAACTATGCCAAAAACATCACTTTCTATTCCATCAATATAGAGCTTATTCCGCCCCCTAACAGTTCATTCAAATTTATAAAACTTCAAATGGAGAAAATGCATTCACTCAATGATAAATACTAATTTGAGGCAAGATCACGCATAAAGCAACCATAAATAAATCAAATTGACGCCATAGGTCAAACCGAGAAAGAAAAGCTAATCCGATAAACATTTTCTTCGTTCAGAAGAAAAAAAATCAAAAGAAGGAAAAAAAAAACTAACGACAAATCCAAGTAAAAAGCTTACGCATAAAAAACTGTTTGAGTAATATGAATACGATTTAGGGCCACTTATGCGTACACATGTAAAAATCAAGTGAATCACGCAAACAAAAGACCAATAGGGGAGCAGGGAGCGACTATACCAGAAATCTATTCTATACAAATGTGTTACAGAACAAATTTGCAAATTCTTAAGTGATTTACGACAAGACAAGCCATTTATTTGATAAGATTAAGTAAAGTTTTTTTGTTGTAAGTCTAAGTAGTGAGGGGGTGGGTTTTACTATGAAATGTGGCTACGAGTACAGTGAAAAATGTTGCATTTGAAGAATGCAGTATGCTGAAAATATTGAAACTGGAAAATAATACTGTTGAAATTTATAAGATACATCCAAAGTGTTAAATTTGTTAACAGAACATCATCCCCTTTCTTCAATTTTTTTATATCTATCACACATAGTGTGAAACAGGTATGTTCAGTTTGTCGGAAAGTGTGTAACGCATTAAAGGAGTCATCGTAGATCCTATATATTCTTGATCGCCTCGACGAGAAGAATCGATTTAGCCATGTCCATCTCTCTGTCTGTCCGTCCGTTTGTCTGTTGCGAGGTGATCCATTCGGTCAGTTTTAAAGATATTAAGCTGAAATTTGAAACTCAAGCTTTTCTCAGTTCTAGGCAGTTTGTATGTTTAATTCAGAATGCCACGCCCACTCTGAGGTATAGCCCCCATACAAATTTATCCCCCATTTTTTTATGAAAATGGGAACTATTTATGCATGTATTCACTCCAAAATGGGTAAAAAAATTTATATGTCATCCAATGTCGAATCCAAGGTACCACGCCCATTTTCAGGTGTAGCCCCTATACAAACTTACCGCCCATTTTTCAGTTTTTGTATGAAAACATTTATTTTTTCTGAATGATTTTAATTTAAATTTGGTAAAATCAATTTCATTATCCGCCAAAGTGAAAATTATCGACATGGTAAGGATCGGGCTAATATAATATAAAGCCTCCACACAAATTTGACCAAATTCATCGTGAACATTTAATCCATTAGCAGCTGGTGCAACATATAAACTATTCCACCGAAGGTAACGTTATTCCTTGTTCATACTTAAATTCAAGAAAAAAGTTTATATGGTGACTATATCGAAAAATGGGCGTGGCAATTTGGTTTTAACATTTTAACCGCTTAGGGCGAATGAAATGTAACTACAGACAGACAGATGGACAGACATGGCTCGATCGACTCGTTTCGTCGAGCTGACCAAGAATATATACTTTATAAAATCTTAGATGTCTGACAAACTGAATATACCCCTCACACTATATGAGGTGGGTATAAAAAGCATGTTTGAGCGCTGAAGCTGTCCATGGGAAACATTTCAGAACATTCCAGATTCTCCAAAAATAAGTATTTTTAACCAGATCATAGAATAATATTTAATCATTTATTATTTAATTTTAAAATGCATATTATTCTATGATCCGGTTAAAAATACTTATTTTCAGGTTTCTACATTAAATCTACGAAAAAGTGTTATTATACCCGTCACATATAGTGTGAACGGGTATTATCATTTTGTCCGAAAGTTTGCAACGCATGGAAGGAGACATCGGAGACCCTATAAAGTATATATATTCTTGGTCAGCTCGATGAGACGAATCGATTTAGCCATGTCCGTCTGTCTGTCTGTCTGTCCGTCTGTTGCGATGGCTGTTACTCGAAAAGTTTTAAAGATATTGACCTGAAATTCGAAACTTAAGCTTTTTGTGCTCCTAGTTAGTTTGTATACCAGAACCAAGGTGCCACGCCCATTTTTAGGTATAGCCCCCATACAAACTTACCGTTTTTTTCCGATTTTTGTATAAAAATTGTAATTATTTATGAATGTATTCGCTCCCAATTGTGTAAAAACATTTCTTTTGTCATCCAGTGTCAAAACCAAAATGCCACGCCCTCTTTTAGGCATAGCCTCCATATAAACTTTCCGTTTTTTCCGATTTTTCCGATTTTTTGTAAAAAATACTATTTATTTATGCATATATTCACTCAAATTTGGTTAAAAACACTTTTAATGTCATCCAATGTCAAATCAGATGTGCCTCGCCCATTTTTTGGTATAGCCCCCATACAAACTTTCCGACCATTTTCGATTTTTTGTATGAAAATGGTTATTATTTATTCATGTATTTACTCCATATTGGGTAAAAACTCTTCCAATATCATGGTGCCACGCCCATTTTCAGGTGTTTCTTGCATTCAACCTTACCGGCCATTTCCAGATATATTCGAGAAATATGTTGTTATACATATCTGTATTTTTAGCTCAAAATTTGAACTTAATATTGTGTGTAAACTTGGGTGACCACTGATGATTACACATAAACTCTTTAAAGATTCGTGTGACGGGTATTTAAGCTTCGGTTCTACCGAAGTTAACGTTTTTTCTTGTTTTTCCATATAAAATGCATGGGAAACTTCAGGGGGCTTTGCGGCACCATTAAAAATTATCCGATTAAAAAAATACGGATCTTCTTATTTCGATACAGAATAATCCTGGGGGTGGAAACATAAAAATGTACCTAGACCATACTATCAATTTTTTTCTACAAACAAAAAAGGATGTTTATAGAGCTATTTTTTTTTAAGGGTATATCCAGGACAGCATAGGGGAATTACCTCCAGCGATATTTAATATCTTTAAATGAGCTTCGTTTGTCCTTGCCATAAGAAACTTTTTGAGTACTACCTTTTCGGATATCAGTGATATTAATGGCAAACGTGATTTTCGAATTTATCATCATTCTGCATACAGAATTGAAATTAAAATGCTTTAAAAAATTTCAATTTCGGACTGAGTATTTTAGTATTGTATATTTAGTATTAAAATTATCAATTTATTCTTTGACAATAGCTCCGAATGTGTTTCTGATTTGCCTTTGATTGCCTTTGATGAATGACTTTGATGCGTTCTTTTATTGCAAGTAAATAAATATAAGATACAATCTTACTAAACCACAGCAAACCCATCAAACCGATTTTATAACATGAAAATCCATTTAAGCAATTTAAATAAAACGCAACAATGCCACAAACTTCTCTTTGAATCAAAGTAGGTGGATAAACAAGTGTATAGTAATTTTTCACAATAGTAATTTCAAATTGCCATTCTTTGTATGCGAATGATTGAAAAAGGGTTTCTTAAATCGCACAATGATTGATTGCGATTATGTAAATTGTGTTGACTGTAAATGTTGCATTATGTTTACTTCGTATGGCAATTTGTCTATTTATTTTTTTGTGTCATAAAAAGGAAAAAAGCGATTTAAGCGAAAAGATATTGCTTTATCGAAAACGTTCAAACGCATAATCTATTCTAATGAAGCTTAGAATAGATTACGACACGCCATAGCTTTCGAAGATTATCCAATGCAATTAACGCGTAATAAATTTCAAATAATACAATATATATCTCAAATGAATAGGTACTCGCACAACGCCCCCAAAAACACTTTGTTTTCGAATGCGTTCCAACGGCTGTTTGCCTCAGGTGGGTGCCTCGGCTGTTGTTCGTTTGTCGTTGATAGTGCAGCAATTTGTGTCACTAATTGCGCGCAAATTGCATTGCACGCGTCTTATGTGTGCCAATAAACATAAATTCAGATATCGGGAAATTGTGCTCCATAATAATATCTAATAAGCATTCAACTAACTGTACTAAAATGTGTCCGTCTGTCGGCATATATCATAAATATTTTATTCTAGTTTATTAATATGACTCTGTGTTATTTAATGATTAATCTTTGCCGCTTTATGCTTAGCAATTGACTTTGATTCGATAAGCTCAACAACAGTAGCAAAAGTAAACATAACAAAAGATCATAAAGATACAAATGTATCTATTGGATTAGGTATATCGAAACTATCTATACTATCGGAACATAAACAAATTAGTTTGTGTCGGCTACCTATAAATGCTTTCTTTGAACTAATCATTCACTTTATGCCATATGCCTCGTTGGCATTATCATATAAACTGTTTGCAATTGGATTAACAATCTGTTAATAAAGGATTTTTATTTAATAAAGAACGCATAAGCAGTAACAGTTAAGTGCTCAATTTCATCTAATTAAACTTCAATAGTAGCTATTAACTCAGTTAGCTTCCGTTTCTTAATTTAATTGCAACACTTTGGTTAACCTAAAATAATACTACTAGATTTCAAATTATATCTAAATTAGGTATATCTCAATTATTTCAATATTTCATTTAATTAAGTTAAATAGTTAGTCCCATCGATATCGCAGATAACGTAGTATATTCTTTAATAATGAAACCGAAAACTTTTTTTGTAAGTACTGGCAATTGAGCAGGAGATCTATAACGAACTCAAGAAATGCGCTTAAATAATACTCTTAGCAATAAAAGGGCCAGAATGTTACAAAAGATACGGAAAAGGTGATTTTGAAAACAAAAATGTTGTATACTGAAATGTTTTCGAAACCCCTTAAAATCTCAGCATCATATTCGAATAAATCGTGAACATTTTTAAGGAATTGTAGAGCTGGACACTATCGTGCAACAAATTTCGCTATTATCAGAATTGAATGTGAATTCTTGCCTTTAGAGCAGAGGGTGCTTTTATATCACAGCGTACATCCACGGCCAGATATATTGAAAACTACCGTTGACATTTGTTTTATTCGATCCTGTATAGCTTGATTAGCTAGATTTGTCATATTTCGCAGAAGTTCAAAGTTGGCAGGATGAACTGTTTCGGTACTTAGATGGGAGTTTTATCGAAATAAATCGTACACTTTTTATACATAAGTTAAAATTATCAATCTACAGTTGCTACTTATTATACCCGTCACCTGTTGATCAGATAGACGTGGTGGGTTAAATCGGACCATTAACCGCATCTCTTTTGCGTGACGGTATTTACCTAGTGCTTACACCTTTTTATACCCGTCACACACAGTGTGGAGGGTATTATCATTTTGTCAGAAAGTTTGTAACGCATTAAAGGAGACATCTTAGACCCTATAAAGTATATATATTCTTGATCAGCACGACGAGACGAGTCGATCTAGCCATATCCGTCTGTCTGTCTGTTTTTTTTATTTCTTCGCATTTTTTCGGTGAAGATATTAAGATATTGAACTGAAATTTGAAACTTAAGGTTTTCTCGGAAACGACTACTTTGTATGTTAAAACCAAGATGCCACGCCCATTTTTAAGTATAGCCCCCATACAAACTTACAGCTTTTTTTAAAGTTTTTATATGAAAATAGTATTTATTTATGAATGAATTCACTTCAAATAAGGTGAAAACACTTCTAAAGTCATCTAATGTTAAAATCAAGGTGCCACGCCCATTTTCGGGTATAGCCCCCATACGAACTTACCATTTTTTTTTCAACCATCAAAACCGCTTGACTAGACCCCTGGCTCAAGCCGTTCCGATCAGACGCCTCAAACGCCGCCACTTCGGTCACCTTAATCGGTGACTTTTTTCCTAAGGATTCACTTTGTTTTCTTAACTTATTTTAAGGCAAATTTAAGACGATCCGCTGTTGTACATACATTTTAATATCTTTCTTAATATTAAGTATATTTAATTAGTGCATTAATTATTTTTATATGTTATATTATTAATAATTTGGTGATTAGCACATAGATATAAGGTTAATTATAGGGAAATTTTTGTATCCCTGATTGTCACCTAATAAAGAAATTAAAAAAAAAAAAAAAAAAAAAAATTTTTATGAAAATAGTTATTTTTTAGGAATGTATTTGCTACGAATTGATTAAATACACTTCCTATGTCATCTAATATCAATACCAAGATGCCACGCCCATTTATAGGTATAGTCCCCATACAAATATACCGCCCATTTTTGTAAGAAAATAGTTCTTATTTATGAAGATATTCACTCTAATCTGGGTAAAATCACTCCCTATTGTCATCCTTTGAATGTACTTCCGATATGACAAGGATCGGGTCGCTATAACTTACAGATCCTATACAACCTTCTACTTTTTTTATTTTTTCAAGACTTTTTTTGTTATGTTATGTAAAATTTTACATATATACTTCTAATATGAGCCCCAACTTGAGATGTCCCCACCCAACCTCTTTGCGGAAAATAATGTACGTCACTGATGATCATACAAATTTTGTGTGGTGGGTATTTCGGTTCTACTGAAGCTAACGCTTTTCTTATTTATACACATATATGTAATGCAATGTTCGGAGCTTGAAATTAACAGTGACTGGTACTTAAGCTTCGGAATTTTCCATTTTTTTAAATGTTTTGAACCACATGTAATATTATTTTGCAGTTTTGAATGCAATAAGTATGTGAGTCCTCATTTTTTTCAAGAGACAAGTTTGAGTATTGTCGTATCAAAGAGATGCAAAGGCTGCCTGGTGTTTGGGTCGCTGAGGTTTAAATCCAATAAATGTAGTTTTTTATGGTTACTAAACATTGCACAAAACTTATAATGACTGAATTTTACCAGAGAATAATAATAGAAATACTATATAATGCAGAATAACATTTTTTCCTTGAAATACTTTGTTATAAGTGGTGGCTAAAATATTAAGTTAATATGTTAAACAGTTGCTAATTTGTATCTTACACATATACAATCTTAATTTATATTAAAGACCATCTATATAATTATCCAAAACATTTAAGCTAAATATAATCTATTCTCCCATGTGTTTACCATCAAAGAGTATCGATTTTTATTTACACAACAAGTTCTCATATCATCTATTGATTTCCCCAACTATTCTTTCATTTCACAAATACCAATAGGTCACTTCAGCTCATTTGATATGCGGCACAATGTAATTATGAGAAGTATTCGCATATAGAGAAACAGACAATCAGATAGAAAGACAGACAGACTGACTGGACATTCGTAGATAGCCTTGAGCTGAAATTTATTGTTTGCATTCGATGAATGTATCTACAATTTGTAAATAGGCTCACACGCACTACTTAGAGACCTTGTCCGTTGACTTTGTATACAGACGGAGTGCACAACTGGCGTGTAATACAAATAAAGCCAAAGACACGTTAGCAGTTGATTATTTTAGCAAATAAACAAACTCTGCCTGGACACATGTCCATGCAATGCACAACTCGATTAAATTATGTATAAGATAAGCAGGCAGAGTAGGCTATTACTGGCCAAGGAAACACTTTGGGATGGGAGACATGATTAAAAGTCCGAGATGACATCTAGACCCACTTATTGTGCCAAGAATCTCACATACCTAAGGCAAACAATGCAAGTGGCAACTTTTCACCAAAAGGCAAATTTTCTGAATAGCTTTAGAGAACTTCTATTCTGAGTATTCGGGTGGCAATATTTTCATCATTGAGCTCACAGTTTTCGCAAACAATTGCGCATAGTAATGAGATCTTGGTTTGCACTTTGGCTGCCATTGTCGTTGCATGCGGCAAGTTGCATTGTTCAACGAAACGTTTTACATACATAAATGCAGATGATTGTCTACTTGGCTTACTGATTTCGGCTTAGATGCAAGCGTACACATATTCACTTACTCTGAATATTCACGACTTCAACTCGACTCCATTTCAGTTATGAAACACTCAATTTGCACACAATTTCAAACAGCATAAATTGCTTTCGGGGGCCAATTTGTTGTGTGGGTCGCTATCGCTATGAGATTCTTGGCGTTTTATTCAACTGAAAGTGGCAAATATAGTCGTGCGTACATACATACATACATACTATATTCATCTATTTGACATGAATGAAGCAAATTGAAAGATATATTTGCGTATGTGTTTAACGAAGTGAAAAATTTGAGACCACAAATTTGAATATGATTTTTAAAATGAAGGCGAGAGTTTGAAGCTCAAATTTGTTTAAGAAAAACAAAAGCATTCGTATGTAAGCCAAATAAATTGATGAGTAATAAAAAATTATGCTTTCATTGTGTGTGGTGGTGTCATAGTGGTACATCCATCCAAAAATATAAAAAAAGTGCTTCATTCAGAAATATAAGAAATATGGCGTTTTTGGCTATATTATTTATTTTTACGATCTCCGTTATTGTCTGTAATTGAAGGTTGAACTTTGCTCTTTGAAATAAGCCCTATCCCGCCCTGTGCTCCATTAGAGTAGGGGGTCCACTTATGTTAAGGGGGGGTTGAAAAAAATAACATGGTAACTTATTTACAAAGTTAACAAATACTGGAAGAAGCAATGTTCCTAGGGGTATTCAATGTCGCTTCGGAACCAGTAGGTCCCATCTTATTCGCAAAACTGATGCAGGGCTGTGTTATTAATAAAATTTAAAAATTTGTTAACTCAAATTATAAAGCTCTAAATCTGAAGATTTAGCAATTTCGTTCTTTAAGAGAATGGTATTCCGATTAATTTAGAAACAGGTTTACTCTAAAAGAAAATGAAAGAGAAATAAAAGGACATACATTTAGCTTATTTCTGCACCCAGCCTTATCCAAACGCTTTCCAAGGGTTTTTTGTGTAATGTTTGGCTCCTGGGCAATCGAAACTGTCTATATGAGTGTCTGACAACCACTATCCTTCGAGAGCGGTGTTGCCTCGTTGTCATACATACAAATAAATTGAACGGAATCAACGAAACCAAAATTTTGGTATAAAGTTAGTCAGCCAATCAAAAAACTGACAGAGAAGTTTAATTTACAGAACCCAATCGAATTTATAAAACGCGTACTAAGGCCATAACTTAAAAAATACTATTTATTTATTTTAAAAATTAAGACAGAAACACATGATTTTGCAGTCCTCATAAAAGGAAAAGTTAAAATTTAAAAACAAAAGCAGTCCCTCTAAATCATCGTTTTTCGGCCATCCAAAATTAAAACAAAACGTTCTTAAAGTTCAAACAATATGTACAATAATTCTCTTATCATTTGCTATAGCTGCAAAATCCAAAGTTTTCATACAAATCCTTAAAAAAATTGAGAAAGGCTTGTATGGGGTCTACACCTTAAAATAAAAATGTACAAAAGGGTTGCTCTATCTCTTAGAGTCTCCAATATTTATTGTCTCTTACGACACTACTTTCGATGCTGATCAAGCATATATAATTTATGTTATATTTTATGTCCACTTCCGCTAGTTACTAGTCAAGGTTCTTTCTGCAGTACTGCTGAGTACCCTGAAAATTTCGGGTACAAGGTTTATTACACATCCGCAATGTAACCCTATATGAGCGGTATGTGTAGGCGTGGTCGGAACTGTTCAAAATGTTGTTTAAATGTTAAACTCAGTATGAATCGCTTGTTGCAAAGGCAATAGCGAGCGTATACCTGCTTCGATCTGAACGCAACGCAAGCTCATTACCGACTGAGCACGAGAGCAAAAAAATCGAGGGTAGAAAAAAAAACAGCAGCAAGTGGCTTTTCGTAGTACTTTATCGAAAAGCCACGCTGTGTTTTTCATGCTGCATTTGTTTGTATGGTCATTACTTATCATGGTATTTAGAATTTCTATTATCTTTGCTTTACCCTGGTCTGAATTGATAATTGAAGTGAAGAGATTATTCCAAGAGTTAAATTCAAACAAAGGTGGTCATGGTCAAATTTCTTCAAAGCAAGTGGTTTCCTGATTCTACAAACACAATTTTCTAGAAATTTTTATGGCAGCAGCCATCTTTTCCCAATACCCACTTTTCCAATGTTCTAAAACCAAGTGTTTATGTATTTTGTGATCAAGAATACACTTTATAATTTCGACCAAAGTTCTGTAAAACGGGGCATCTTTTTGCATGTTACATACTTTGGCACAATCTTAAGCCATTATCTATAAAAAAAAAAAAAACAGGCCTCTGTATAAATTTAGTTGAGCTCAGTCAAGGATAGCTTATACTCCTCGTAAAAACACAGCCTCCATTATCGAGTATTTGTGACATTGTTTACCTGTTTTGGCACCATGACACCGAACTTCGAAAAGAGTGTTTTCAATTTCGCTGACAATTTTCTTCAGAGGAATGCTTAAAGAACCCCTTAAAATGAATTTTGATAAAAACAAATCTTATTGATAAATAAAGTCTGTTCAATTTTCGAGTATTTACACCAAAACACTTCACACCAAAACTATGAGATTTCAGTGACACCCCTGTATAGCAGTGTAAGTTATTCGAAACCTCGTGTAGCAGGTATTAAAGCTTCGGTCAAACCGAAGCAAAAAATTTTCTTTGGTTTATTATTAAACTTGTAACTCTCTCGCATGGCAATAATAAATATGGCATTTATTTTGCTCCTTTACAGCAAAAAAAAACAAATGAATAAAAAATATTTGAATATAAACACTGAAAAGCAATAATAAAAGAAAAATTCTTTTTAAATGTAAACGTATATTGCATTGCATGTTTAAAATAATAAACAAAAATAAACGTATACACCCCCAAAAAGTTCGTTAGCCACAAATAAATTACTAGCCAATTGGGTATTCCTTGCCAATGGTCTTTCGTATTCGTTTTCGTATTTGTGCGACGACAGAAAAATCCAAATCCATATCGACTAACTGAAAATGGCCACAAAGCTACTCGACTGAAAATTGCCATTTTTGTTTACACAATTTCTTGCTCTAGTTGCTTTCTTTCCGCTTTTCAAAAACTACCAAAATGCCAGGCTGTCGTCCTGGGCTGCTGAGCTGTTGAGCTGATGGGCTGCCAGGCTACCAAAAATGTGAAATAAAAGAAAGTAAATTGAAAACACAATTGCTGCATACAAATAACAATGAAAGAGAGGCAAACAAATAAATAAATAAATAAACGGACCAAAGGACAACAAAACCAGAACCAACATCAGAACCAGAACCCTTATCCCTCCGGCAAAGGGACGACGACGTACATTTAATTTTTGGTTATTTTGCAATTTTTCACTTCATTAAACATTTTTCTTCTACGCTATCAATTTACAAAACAAAACATGCCAAAATTTATTAGGCTCAAGATCACAATTTCAATAAAAACGAAAAGAAAGCAATAAAATTTATTCAAGACAGCAACATTTTAAGCAAATTAAGGGAAAATATATATTTAGGAAAAAGGGTTAATAAGCATTAATCTGATGAATGTTGCGGTTGGGTTGAGTTGAATTTAGAATGTCTTCGAATTACATGAGAGCACATGTCAAATCAATGTCACAGAACCTTCAATGTTGTGCGTCGAATACTTACACAATTTACGCTATAAGGACATGCAGAACATGCCACAAACACATGATGTCACTATTAGGCATACATATCACAAGTTCATCGTCGTCATAATCATAAGAATGGAATATAGAATCAAATCTTTCTTTGCGCTATATGGCCTCATCAAGATAAGTGCAAACGGCACTCAAATGTTTATTTATGTTATTTTCATATGCTGTACACCCAGGAAAACAGGGTATACTAAATTAATAGAAGTGCATGTTACAGTAAGATGAAGACCAATCAGCATAATTCTTCCAATAGATGTCTTTAGTGATTTATATCTCACGTTGTAGAAGTCCGAACTATGGAAGTCTTTAGACAGGTGAGATTACTAAATAAAATTTCTCTGATACTGGTTGACCTTGGTTGGCCAAGTTTTGTTTGAATGCGCATCAAAGGGACACATCCGTAAAGAGAAAACACTTCATATTTTAGAGTCTTCTTCGATATGGGCTGAGTTTCTAAACAGTGTTTATGGGTCTTATGCTGTAACATACAATCTTTCCCTACATTAATTGGCCCGATTCCGTTCCAGTAATGTATGGATACCACACGAGTTGACGCATAAAAATCTCTTGGACCAAATTTTCATCTATAAATCCCTGCTAAATCGCAACAAAATCGATCATTTCTGATGAGATTGGTGACTTGCGATGAAAAGTTAATCACTTACGACAATATCAAACGAAAATCGTTGGGGTTGAAGCGCAGCGATGTGGCGCAAACGGTTCCCCAGGACTAACTTCCTGGGACACTATGGTGGACAGATTTTGAGAGCAATTTCCATTATTTTTTAGAATTCAGGTTAGCACTTGGAAAATGTTTGACCCGAGGACTTATGGGAGCCGTGAAACCGGAAAAGCTGTATCTTTAGAAAGAATAGACGTAGAGAAGTTTGGACCTGGTACCCTTGGTGGACCCAAAATAGATATTTAGACTTTTTGTTTTTTTTTTTTTAGAATTCAGGACGTGGATGGAAAAATTTTGATCCGGGGTCCAATGGGGGCCTTGAAACCGGAAAAGACATATTTTCGGAATGAATAGACGTAGAGACTTGAGACGTTTCTCTACGGAAAACATTCGTAGCTGTACTGTAAACAATTGAACCGACTAAAGAAAGCGGTCAATAGGAGAATAATTTTGTTCCATCTAAACAACATATCGATAGTACTATAACTCTCCAGAAGCTCCGTCATCTAAGCTAGAGGGTTCTAAAGTGTCCAGTTCTAAATCTGTCACCAAGTGACTACCTCCTGTTCTAGTCAATGGCGAACGATTTTGCTGATAAAAGATCTTCCTCAAGAGAGGTCTGTGTAAATCGACCTTTCTCTGTTTTTCGGAAGTCTGAACACACCTCAACTATACAAGTAAAAGCCTATTATGTCATTCAAAAATAAAGGATTAGTTTTTACTAGGTTTAATGCAAACATGTGCTTCATTAAACTCCCATAGACCTCCATACCATATACATAACTTTGATTTGGTTCATATAAGCCGCTTTTAACTAAAAGCAGCGTATTCCGTAGTCGAGTTAACATTGTTAAATTATTTGATTTTATTTTTATTATGCTTTTTATTTGTCAGGATAACTTTCTTTTGTCTGTCATTTTTATCTTGAGAAATCGCAACAAAAACATTGTCCGTCCGTTCGTCCGTCTGTCCATCCTCGCGTACATCGACAAATCGGACAAATCTGTAAAAATATTTCGTCTGTCAGCTATGACAAAGTCAAATTTCTCAAGTTGGTAACAGTTACGTGTAATACTTTGATAGTATCATCGTCTCGTTAAGCGTAAAGAAAAAACAAATCATAATCATCACAAGTCGACTCAAGTCGAGTGTGTGTCAGAGTCAATGTATCTTCTCGTATGAATTTGAAAAAAGTATCCTGAATTCGAATAGCAATGCGTGATATTTGCTTGTTTACAGATACTCAGCGTCTTACATATATGTTACATATGTGTATGTATGTATTCTCTATATACTTTTGGTACCAATTGAGACCGCTTGTGCCAAACAAATTTTTCATATTTTACATTTGACTTGCTTCTTTTTATGTTTCGCGTAAATTCCCTTGTGATAATTTTGTTAAGAGTTGTTGACACATGTAAGTCGTTTTGTAGTCGTAGTATGAGAAGTGTATTTTCATAGGTACACGTACACATATAAAACATAAATCTTTTGCAATAAAAAATATTATTTTACTTATCTTAATATATCACATTGTGACAATTCTTACGATTTTGTGTATTTATGCCGTATAATGAATTTTGGTTGCAATTGCAAATTTTTTTGATTCAAATAGATAATTCAATTAAGATAATACAAAAATGAAAATATTTATTTTGCTTTTAATTGTTTATTTATGAGCATTTCACTGAAGAAACTTTAAACATATTTATGAAATCTAAAAAACGTGACAAGACGTTAAAGTATTAGCTTGGTACCTGCATTTTTATACCCGTCACCAGTCATAGTGTATTCAGTTTGTCAGAAAGTCTGTAACTCATTTAAGGAGACAGCGTAGACCCCATAAAGTGTAATGGTAGAAAAACGTTTAATAGTAACCCATGTTTATAGATGGACCAATAGTTGAGGTGGATCCACTATAGCATATAGCACCCATACAAATTTACTGTTACAATTTTTGAGTTTTTTTCATGGAAAATGGGTTATTTATGAAGCTTTTTCTGTCATGTTTAGAAAAGGACCCATGGTTGAGGAGAGATTACTATAGCATATAACGCTTATAAAAATTTTGTTTTATAAAAATGTTTATTTATCAAGAGATATATTTCAAATTTGGTCAAAATACTTTTTGTAGCAACCTATAATCAAAGTAGGACACATGACTCCGCCTGTTTTGATGTATAATTTGTATGTCATGTTATCGACCATTCTGGGTTTTTCAAAATTGTCCCGTGTGTCTAATGCGTTCAGATATGTTTCCAACTTTTTATAAATATGTTACGTATATACTTTAATACCTTGTACTTGTATAGGGGGTCCCAGTTTGTTTGGCGTCTTACAACGGATCCTGTCTCCCGAAATTGTTCAAATAATCTCTCCACAGTTGACGAAGTTAAAACCTTATTCCGACAATATTTTGTATGATATTAATATTTTTGAAAAATTGTTCAAAAATAAAGGCCAGTTTGTTCTGTCGTGTATCGCTCCATTTTTACTAACCCTAAACAATCAGCTGTCGATTCCATTTTATTTTAAGATTGTCAAAACTTTACTGCATAAATGGCGTCAAATTAAAATCTTGCGTAACTTCTGGGACACCCTACACAAGTGTATGTCCGTTTATCATATGAAGCCCATTTTACCGGAGACCATTAATCAAAAATTTTGTCCTGTCCTATTTGAAGGGTTAGCCCGCCAGCCAAGCCCACCTAAATTTTTGTATTATCGGCAGTAAACTTTTTTGTTAGTTAACCTAAAAACGTCAATATCTATTATAAACTTAAAGAAAGTATTTGGTTCAAATTCAAGTTTGTCCTTTTTTTTTGCACTTTTTAGTCTTAAATTGGTGTTAATTTTTATTTTCGGGAATGTTGGGACTAAACCAATATACCGGTCCGCCCACCAATTTTAAAGTTCCTTCCCAAGCCACCCATCCCAACATTTTTCACAAATATTCCGTGGGTTGCTTGGATTCCGGTGTCTCGGGTCCGTTTCTGATTCCCAACACTTTCAGGTATAAATTTCGCCGTTAGATGTCACTCTCTATCACAACACTATCTGTCGCTCTAATTAGACCAGTTTTATGAACCTAGCCGCTATTATATTTGAGTGTTTGCTCTGAAGCGTGCATACTATTAAAAATTGTGTACCATAGATGTAGCTTTTAAACGTATTTCGTGTAACTAAAAATCGATAAAGTTTAAATCTTTAGAAAAACAAAAAATACGTTTGCCTTGAAAATACAAATGGATAGGAGCTTAAATGTTATATAAAACATATTCCTCGAAAGGTCTAAGTTTTTTCATTCCAAATCTGGTTAAAAATTGAATTTCGATTTGTAGTTGACTAAGTTATTGTCATATAGGTGGAAAAGAAGAGAGAAGTTAGTTTTTTATTCATAAATTCAGATTTTGGGAGTGTTGCGCAAATTCCAAATATGCAGTTTGGCTTTACACGGCCAGAGTTACAACCCCCTACTATAAGAATTCCCAGCTATTTCAAGTTTTTTGTTTTTTGGATATAAAATTGAAACACAGTACATTTGACTTTACATTATCTTGGAAAAACAATCAAAGTTTCCATTTTTTGCAGTTTTGGAAAACTTAAAATGTATACGAATTAAAAACTTAATTTGGTTTTTGTCGTCATTTTCATCATACCTGTGACAGCTTTAAGATCAGTGTGACTAGTGGACACAGTGACTTTTGAAATTTTGAAGAATACCAATATCAATGAACTAAACATAGAAAAAGATTTGATTAGATTAGATTATTATTGAAGTTCTTTGCATTTATTAGTACAAGCAAATGTCCGAATAGGTAGAATCTTTGATAGCCTTGGCGAAAGCCAGAAGATCGTAATTTTACTTTTTAGTTAAGTACTCAGTTGTACTCCTCAAATGATAAAATCGGTAAATGGTGAATTTTGTGATACATTTTTTAAACACAAAACCCCACGACATTTCCAAGTAATACATAAAGCTTCAAAACAATTCGAAATAATTTGAGTCAAATTATAAATGTGAAATATCCTTTAATGATGATGATGATGACGTTGATGTCACATAACGTTGAATTAACAAATGATTTCAAAAAATGGCATAGAAAATATAGGTGTAAAATTTTCGCGATTAGCCAAATGTAAAAGCAAACAAAATTTAGCAGATAAATCATTTGACAAATGCCATATTACACCAATAAGTGGAGGTGGCGGATGGCAACATCATGCGAGTAAAACCATTGATTACAATTTATTTGAATAATTGCGCGCAATTTTTTCCCAAGAGCTGCTGCTGCTATATTGAAATACAACGAAGAGTAAAGAGTATCAAATGTATCTGTAGGATAGAGTAGAGCGAATTGTCAACAGATACACTCCTACAAGTAGCGTTGATGATGATATGCGCAAGACGAGGAGATGGAATTGATAACTGACGACTGACTAAATAGATGGATGGATGGATGGAGGAATGGATGGATGCCATTGCTTGCTAATGGATATATTTGTATTGATTTTAAAATTATGCGCACAAACACAGTTTGCAATTTGTTTGAATTTGTAAATGGCAACCGATGACGATGATGATGATGCCTGAATGAATGCCAGAGCACGTCACAACGTTACTCCATGTTGTAAGGAATGAGTACACTGAACGTACTTCCGCTTCATGGAAGCAGCAAGTTTTGACTTTCTGCCATTTGCTGTTCGGTTGACTTTTCTGTGTGTTTAGATTTTCAATTAAATTTGTTTACTTCAGCCGGAATGAGTGTTCGTATCATTTTTTTTTCAATTTATTTAAGCGTTTTTATTTATTTTTTTTTAGTAAACAAAAAATAATACAATCTTTTTTGTATTTAATTAAAAAAATAAAACTATCCAGTTTTGAGTTAAGTAAAGTCCAAGCAATATCAGCAGACGACGTCAAGGTACAAGACTCATTACAGCTCAAGTACCAGGTAGTCCAGTGCCAGTTAAACTATTTATTTACACAAAACTTGATAACACAGACAGACGGACAGACGGACAGACAGACAGATAGATAGATAGACAAAACGCTACAAACTATCTTTATTTCTCGCTCGTTGCGATGCACACATTAAATAGTTTTATCAGTTTACATCTGTTCATAATTGGAAAAAATGCAGCTACCGAGTTATTTTTCCTATCGTTGTCGTTATTAAATTCCAGCAAAATAACAGAAAATTTGACGCCAATCACGTTATTAGTGTCAATACTGCATGTCTGCATGTCTGTTTACTTATCCCGGCTCTGGAACATGTTACATACGGCATACGGTGTCCGTATTTATATAGTTTGCTCTGCGTTTTAGGCATTTGTGTTGCACAGTAGCAGAAATTAAATGAATTTTTGAACGCGTTTCTTTGCTTAACGCTTTTATCAGTTTTGATAACAAAAAAAAAAAACTACACACCACGGAATAGAAAAATCAAGTTTAAATTTTATTGAAGAGTATCTAGTAGGTTTATATGTTATATCCATCCTATGTGTCTCTTCATAACTACACAATTATTCGCCCTAAAGTGCATTGCGTATCACATTGGGTACACGCACACTATCGTATCAACACACATACACATAATATTATTTTAGTAATAACTCTATTGACTTTTTCATATTTCTTATTGATGACATTTTAATTATTCGTAAAGTGGTTTTCATTCTCGATAAGATAACTGAAAGGGTTTTTATTTAGATACGTTGACATTTAGATTTATAACAGACGATGGAAATGTTCTATTCTTAGCACTAACAAAAAAGATTAATGCGGATTTGTAGTTATAATTTGAATTGGTTGTCAAAATATTACATCTAACCGGAGCAAAATTTAAACTTATATTAATAAAATTGTCACCAGAAATGTTAGCTGATGAGCCGCGAATATTGCAAAATGTACTACTCGATCCACGAGTTAGAATGTTATACAATGGAAGGGTACTGAAACTGGCATTGAAAAGTCAATTTTGGATAAATTGGGTGTTATGTGTTATATGCTGCTATCACCAAACAAAACCATAACTGCAGATTATAACCAACAGAAATGAGACCGGATGACTGCATACTACATACTTGTACAACGTGAAAGCCAATCTAAACTATTTTTTTTTGATTACTTAAACCTTTTACGTATGATAAAAGGGTACATAAAGTTTGCGCAAATGTGTATGTGTAAAAAGCATAAGGAACCATAAAGTGTATACAATAAGTTGGGTCAATAAGCAGTAATGTAACCTTTGGGATAGATAGATAGAGGTGGCTGAGGGGAAACTATATATATCCCTGCACAATTAACATATAATTGCCGTTTTTGTTACCACTAAAAATCTCGGTGGGAAACCTTTTGTACGTGAAAGGCTATGTGGTATCAGAGCCAACCAGTACAAGTGAGGAAGGATCTAAGCTTGAAGGGACATAAGAGTGCTGGATCGCTCATCGATTCTAACTACCAATGTCCAAAGTGTCTTAGTCTACTTGATCTTAGTGCAGGACACACGCAGAGAATGTGTTCTAACGTTTACGGGGTGTCCTTTTCCTTACAACTTCTGCAGGTACTGTTATAAGGGATACCTAGTCTAGCCGCGTGTTCCCCGATGGGCCAATGCCCAGTGATGGCGGCTGTCAGTCTCGCAAGGTCTTTGCGAGCCTAGCTTTCCTGCAGCTGTTCATATTTTGCCATTTAAAGTGGCCTAAAGAGGTAAAGTGATTCCTAATATGGACGACCCTAGCACTTTATTGGAATCTGAACCGCGACTGGCTGAGATTCGCCCGATGAACCCCGTCTAGCCAGCGCGTAAAAGCTTGCTCGCTTCCGGGAATATCACTATGTCCTGGGACCCATGAGAGGAAAAGTGTGTTATGGTGACCAACAAGATTTGGTTGGTTTTTACATTCCCTTACTAACTTAGATTTGGTAATGTGAACCTCCAGCGCTTTGATGGCAGCTTGGCTACCTGAGAAAATGAAAACTAATCTGTCCCGAATCTCCAGCTGCTCCAGTAGCTTCCACGCCACTAGTACAGCATGGATTTCCGCCTGGAACACACTGCAGAGTTCCGGCAGTCGAAAGAACTCTTCCTTTGCCAAGTCCTCCGAGTATACCCCAGACCCCACACCGCAATCCATCTTAGACCCGTCGGTGTACAGCGACACACCGTCTTCACTTCCCAGCAGCTCTGCCATCAAGTCTTGCCGTGAAGGAATTGTGGTTTTAAAGGATTTATTAAAATCCGAAGTTTCGGACAAAACCTTTGGAATATTTTAAGAAAAAAAGATTCATAGGTCAAATATCAAATCTGACTCTTCGCATTTTCTACTTTTACACCAAAAAATAAATTGTTTTTTCATAATCCTATTTATGTGTTTTGGGGCGTAGAATCCAAAAATGGCAGCCAAAAACGTTAAGTATAAACAATAAGCTAACCATCGTTTAAAAGACATTTCCTACGACTACACGATGATCGATGTAAACAGGATATCCTCGTGTAGAAAGGAAATGCCTCTCAAACAATGTATAGCTTATCGTTATAAAGCTATACGTTCTTAATTTCGAGAAATAACTGACAAAAGTTCATTTTTGGATTCTAGTCCCCAAAATACATCAAATAGGTCCATGGAAAACCAATGTGAATCTCTTACCTTCATACATATTTTGGAATTTTTTATATGAATTACTTTTTTCACTTATTATTTCAAGATCAAATGTCTGGATTTATTGGTCTGGATTTGGTTTTCATCAACAAATTATGAGATATATGAAACCCACACACAAACTTATCTACACATTTAGAGATTTTACTAAAAAATTCGTAACTGTCAGGGGGTGTCACCGAAAACACTACCACTAGAGTTTTGAGTTTTACATTTTAAGTAGAGCTGTACGGTTTCATTTTTAGTTTGGCGGGTTGCAAATTGGAATTTTTTGTATAAAAAATTAAAAATATTAAAATAAAATAGGCAAATTTTCTAGTTTTTACACTAAAACTCTGAGATTTCGGTGTCACCCCTGCATTTCTATTTTTTTTTTTTTTTAGTAAAAGTAAAGTCTGACACTTTAATGTCCAACAAAGAAACTTACCTCGTATATCTCGTAGTCGAGCTTGCACAGCAGTGTTCACTTTTCTTTTTGGACTATTAAAAGTGAAGATTGATGTTTAAGTGATGATAGTTCAATTTTGACATTCCTTAATTCGATAAATTGCGAATAAGTATTTTCATGTGTAATATGGCAATTCCGCAAATTTCTCCAAAAACAAATACCAGAGCTGGGCTGAAATTTTGAAAAGTTTTACAGAAAATTATTCTATTTTTAAATCAAGTGTTTAAGTTTTTGCAAAATATAATTAAATCTTTTTACCAAATTGTATTTATCTAGATGATTATTTTTTTTTTTAAGATTACTCAAATACATAATACAAATTTGTTAATGAAGTTTTCACAATTACAAAAACAAATTAAACAGTTAAAATAATAAAACCAAAAAAGTTACCAAATAAACAATTCGCTGTCAATTTCAAGTTACTTTTGATTACTATGAACCACCTCCAAACAATGTGAGACTCCCAAGAGTGTAATCAATTTCAATGATCGACATTTTGAGGAAAATTACAAAACGCTTTTGTCGCATTTATATTCTAAATGAGCACTGTGAACAATAAAATATACTTTTGACATTAAGAGCGCACAATTACTCAAAGATGCTGCGAATGTGAGGGAAATCATTTAAATAAACACACACACAGATGCCAGAGGGGTATGAGTACAATGTGTATCTAAAGTGAAGTTTGTTTGGAAGCAGTGCTATGTTGCTCGTTAAATTCGAAATAGCGCCATCAAGCTATAAACTTTGAGAAGAAAGAAACATGCCACCCAAAAAAAAAGCAAGCAATGTGTAACTCATCCAGACTGGCTGGCTGGCTGGATGGCTGACTGGCTCAGCAGCGCCTTCATTAACGCACAAAAAACTTTGCTAACAATGGCAGACAGAGCTTTATGTCCCCAAACCACATTCCACAGACACACACACACATACACACAAAGCCAATCGTAATGACACGAAGCGTACTTTTTGTCATTTAACATTTGGCAAACGTATTAAAACACCCCATCATTGCCTTAATTAAGAGCCATAAAAGGACATTTACTTATTGTACAATGAATACACTCACTCACTCATTCATTCATTCACTTACTTTGTGTAACTGTTTGTTCGTTTACTCTTACAAATACACACACACACACACAAACGCACATACGCACACATTCTCTATATCCTTTAAACAGAATCGGTTGGCACTTTTTCACTGTTCTTATTTATAGCAGCAACACTCATTCACTCACTCACACACACACTCACTCATTCATTTGCTCATTCGTTCATTTTTTTTTTTTTTTTGTATCCTTAATTCATGGCTAAAGTTGGAATTAAGTGAATTTTACGTTCATTAACGTACAACTTTGCCATGAGAGTTCCCTGTGCCCCATTGTCATCTCTTCCACAAATAGTCTAAAAGGGGGGATTGTCTGCATTGTCAGCAATAGTTTTGTTGTTGTTGCTTTTTGGTCTGATTCTGCTGAGTTTGCTTTTGTTTCGTTTGCCCATCAACGTATAAGTAAGTTCAGTGTTAATAATTAGCTGCGCGTATTTAATGTTGCCTTAATAAACGATATTTGTGGAACACAATTTGTGTAAGTATAAGTCAAGGGCTGCAAAATGAATGAACTCCAAATGGCGTTAATCGTTCGAATTGCTTCGAATTAAAGCATTTTCCAAGTAACATGAAAAGTAATCAAAGTAAAAATATAAGAAGAATATATTAAAATCTTTTTGGATTGTGTATAAGAACAAAAGAAAGCTTTAGAAGATTTGTAAGGTTTATATTACAACAATTTAATTTGTCATTGAGCTAATTATGTATAATTTGGAGGCGAAAAGTTGGCTTTATTGAAATACTATATATGTTAACCGATAATAAATATTTTAGACGGATTTGTAGAGTTAATTTCCACAATGACGGCTAAAGATATTGTATTATAATAAAACAAGTTATTTACCTTTTATGTCAAATTTTAATCCGCATAAAAAATCTTCTGTCAAACGTTTCTTCTGGTTGATCCAAAAAAGGTCAATTCAAACCAACCAACATTGTCTACTATATCTGATTACCCCTTCTTAGAATCTTTAAGAGTCCACCGTTATGGCATAGCGTAAACTAATCTTAATACACATATAATAAGAAAGAACGATAGAGTCGAGTATGCTCGACAGCAAGATACCCTGTACCCAAATTGTATGTACCTTAAGTTAAGTCCTATCTTACTACCATAACTCATTATATTGGATTTTCATACAAAAACTTTAAAAATGGGGTACATCTTTGTATGGGGGCTATACCTAAAATTTTGTTGGATTTACCCATATTGATCTATTTTATTGGGACTATCGTAGGCATAATTTATACTAAATTTAGACTTCCTAGAATAAGAAACACTGACGTTTTTATGCAAAATCCCAAAATTTTGGGGTAGATTTCTATGGGGGTACACTTAAAAATGGGGCTAGAGAAAACTCGTTTGCTAGAGCACATTTGACGGCTTAGGAGAGTCTAAATTTTAATTATGGTGGCCCTATCTCCTACAGTTTCCGAGATAATCTTTTTCATATGGCAGACAGCAGGACAGACGAACAGACAGACGGGCGGACAGACAGACAGACAGACATAGCTAGTTTGAGTCCTCTTCGAATGCTGATCAAGAATATATATACTTTATAGGGTCTATCGCAGAAACTTAATATACCCTAATATCCTTTGGGTACAGGGTATAAAAATGAATGCGTGTAAGTTCGTATATAGAAGTCCAGATTTCCGGACCTAGAAGGAACAATAAACCCATACGCTCCTATGTTTAAAAACTATTTTTGACGTGTTTCAGTGTTTTTGGAATATTGGAACTGAGGCAGAATAGGGGATACGAAATAGATTTTTTTACCAATTTTTTTTACTTTAGATTAATTTTACTATACAGGGTCCGCCACGTAACTTTTTTTTTTTTTTTTTAAATGCAATAAAAACAAAACGGTTCATCCGATCATCAAATTTATTTTTTCATATTAAAGTACAATCCTTCCGGTTACTTATGGAATATAAGTTCGTTCAAATGGCTGCCTCGGCTGGCCTTGCAGTACGCCATTCGGTCGACCCAATTTTTGAGGACATTTCCGATTGTTTGCGGCCGTATTTCGGCAATGGCGACGCGAATGTTGTCCTTCAAAGCTTGAATTGTCGCTGGCTTGTCCACATAACACTTGTCTTTGACGGCGCCCCACAAATAATAATCCAACGGTGTCAAATCACAGCTCCGAGACGGCCAAACGACATTAGAATTTCGGCTGATAATTCGGTCTCCGAAAACAGTGCGCACAAGATCGATCGTAACGTTGGCTGTATGGCACGGTGCGCCGTCTTGCTGGAACCAAATGTTGTCCAAGTCCTCGTCTTCGATTTCCGGGAAGAACCAATCCGTTAACATGGCGCGGTAGCGTTCGCCATTGACCGTAACGGCGGCTCCTGCCGCATTTTCGAAGAAAAATGGGCCAATGATGCCGCCAGCCCATAAACCGCACCAAACAGTAACTCTCTGAGGATCCATTGGCTTCTCTTCGATCACGTGCGGGTTTTCCGTCCCCCAAATACGACAATTTTGCTTATTGACGTAGCCGCCAAGATGGAAATGAGCTTCGTCGGAAAAGATGATTTTTTGGTAAAATTCCGGGTCTTCGGCCAAGCGCTCATCTGCCCATTCGGCAAAGGCAAACCGCATCGGATGGTCTCGTGGCTTCAATTCTTGAACCAATTGAACTTTGTACGGTGTCATACCAAGGTCTTTTTTCAAAATTCGCCTAAGGGACGTCGTGGAAATGTCCAATTGTTGAGAGCGACGCTTCACTGATGTTCCGGGCGCCTCACGCACACTCGGCTACAGCAGCGATATTATCGGCAGTACGCACTGTTTTTGGTTTCTCACGCGTTGGTTTATCAATAATTGTGCCGGTTTCTCTCAATTTTTTCAAAAGAAAGCGCACATACGGAGCGGACGGTGCTTCTGTTCGGCTCATTTCCGTGCGTAATTTTCGCACACATTCTGCAACATTACCATAATTTTCAAAGTAAAACTGCACTATTTTAACGCGTTCCTCAATCGTATACACAACCATTTTCGTTCAGCGGAAGGATAAAACTAACTTTCTGTACAATCAGATGTGACATCAGTGTTGCCACACTCGAAATAACCACTAGTTCAAAAAAAAAATGTTAGATGGCGGACCCTGTACAGATGAGTCATAAGATTCGATTTTTTAAATGTTGACCTAGCGCCTAATGAGACCTTTAAACCGGAAAAGTCATATGTTTGGAATGAGTAGACCTAGAGACTTGATACTAAATGAATTTGAAAAATAGCTTAAAAATATTTTCTTAATTGTTTGCATCCTATTAGATGGCATTTATGATACCAACGATTCTCTCCAACAGCCTTCTCCGAAAAAATTAATAAATATACAACCTTGTTCTCGATTTCGCTTTCACAAAATGAGATCGAAATAATAAAAATCATTTTATATTAACTCGAAAGCCTAATAGAATAATTTTATGTCTTTCAAAATTAATTTAAGCTAAATTGAAGATTTTAAAAATTTGTTTATCTAGAAATAATGAGTTTTATTAATTTAATTAATGGAATTGAGAACACAACCGATGGATCTACCTACAACATCCAACCATATTTCACAGTTGATTGATTTTATATGAAAAACTTGGAAACGAGACAAACTAAAATTAATATTTATTTAGCGTTGACTTTTTGCTGTTAGACTTTGCTTTGTACAAAGTGAATCTAAATTGGGTACATATCTTTCCCTTCGAGATTCCGACATTTTATGATTTGTAAATGTTTATAGAGTGTCTGCAGCATTATGCTTAACGCCGCCTCGTAATACTTTTACTACGCAACTAAATTACACAATTTGTGGCGAACAAAAGTATCCAGTAGATACATACTCGTATACATATTATAGATACATAAATACATAGTTACACAGATACAAAATGCGTTCGTTGCGTTCTAAAGCTTTATTGAAGCATTTAAATCTCAGCAAATGCTGTCGCTCGGTTGGTTGCTCAGTGGCACATAAAAATCGAAATGCGCCATTTTTATTGGCATTTAAAAAAAATTTAACACTTTTTACGCACCGCACTCTCCTTCACATACGGAAGCGGACAGGAAAAATTAGTATGCAGAACACGTTCTAAACAACGAGAAAAAATATAGCAAAGCGAAAAAAATATAACCAAAAAAAAAAAAAGGAAATTTCATTTTGTAGTATTTTTTGGATTATGTATTTATTTATTTATTATGCAAAACAAATGCAATTGGATTATTACACGCGAATAAATTGTCTCGATTTGGGCTTTGAAAACTTGCAAAACTTTTTTAGAAATCATTAGCGTTTTTTCTCTCTTCAATGATATGCGCAAGTACGTGATTGAAATTTTATGATTTTTGAATGTTTGGAATTGTGAGATTATAAATTTGTAGAATTTTTAGTAGCTGAGAGGGAAGTGTATAAAAAATCTATAGTATAGCCTGCGGTGGCCAGCGCTTGATAATATGAGCAACCGCAACCGAATGCAAAATGTTCAAAGAAGTGCCTAGAACTGCATTAGTGGTGCAATGCGTACCACACTAACTGATGCACTAAATACCCTCCTAAACCTTATAGCTCTACATCTCATAGTCAAAGAACTGGCAACGAATACGGCTATGCGTGTAAGGGAGACATCAGGCTGGTTTAGTTGCAGCCAGGATCATTTGAGTATACTCAACCGGGACACCAAGTTATTCTAGGTAATTGCGAAACAGCTACGTTGGCCACAAAAAGTACAAATTCGGTTCGGAAGGAGTTTGACAGAAACACCATTGGCCACTCTGAAACTGCGAACGAAGCAGGAAATATCCAAGCTACCAGAGAGTAGATGAACCACAAATCCAAAGTCCAATATCTCTAAACTCATGTAAACTCTCCATGTTGATAGGAGCTCTCACGGGACACTGCCGGGTTGGCAGACACGCCGCTCGACTAGGGGTAGTACCCAATGATTTTCGTAGAAGCTTTAAAAACGAGGAAGAGAGGGAGGCTGTAGAGCACTTTCTCTGTTACTGTCCAGCCCTATAGAGAGAGTCAGGATTGCTGTAGCCCGTAGTGGAAATCACATTAGGCAAGATTAGTGCAGTAGTAGTAGCCTATATAAGGAAATCGAGCTGGTTTGCGTAGAATAAACACAAGAGATCAATTGGCCTAATCTGACCTAGGTGACGGCGGCAAACGGGTGTAGCACTTGGAAGACTCTTTAATAATAACACAAAAATTGTACATTTTGCATGGAAAATGGAAAAACTTGTTAGCAAAAGCTAATATTGCTTAAAAACTATTAGAGATAACTAGTTGCTTTCTTCAAAATTGTCTTAATTTCTCTAGAAGGTTACAGCTTCCTATCTTCTCCAGATTCATTTATTGGCGGATGGATAAAGAGCATTGGCTTTTATTGGGGAAATATAACTTTTAGTGTAAAAGAGTAAAGGCAAATCTGCCAAATGGTCCACACTCATTATTAGATAGATGTAGATGATGTAGAGATGGGCGTCGGGACGGGAATCACGTGGGTTCCGCGGGTTCCGCTTACTTTTAATTATTAAAACACAAATATTTGTTTGATTTAATAATCAAAAAGCTTTAAAACTAATTCAAACAAATACTTAAAAAGTTGGATACGGTTTGTATGAGGTATTGACTATCTCATGATGGTTCTAGAGAGTCTATAATTCCAATTTAAAGTCTCTAACTTATAGTCTCCAATATCGATTAACTCTTACGGTAGAAAACAGGACAGAAGAACAGATATAGCTAGATCGAGTCTCAAAAACATACATGTATAGTACTTTATAGGGTGTGACATGCCTTCTTCTGCTGGTTACTAGTCATGGTTCTGTCTGCAGAAATGCTGGGCAGCCTTAAAACTTCAGAAACACAAAAAAGTTTACTTAGAAAATTCACACACAGTTTATAGAGCATAATACAGATATATGTCATCATAAAAAATTAATAAGATACATAAAACAAAAACATGACAAAAACCTTCTTAAATGAAGGCCTAAGTTTTAAATGTTTAAGAAAGAAATCGTTCACTCATTGTTTGCCAAAGCAAAAGTCCTCAAATCGCAGCTATTTACCACAATTGTCCGAGAAAAACTAAATTATTTAAATGACCAAAAAAAAAAAAAAAACTATTTAAGCAATGTTCAACACATACAAAAGGACAGCATACATAGTACATATCGCAAAATTACTCAAACACCCAGTTACTTCACAGTAAAGATCCCAATGCACATCACTACACAACTTCCGCATACAGAAATATTATTCATTCAAGCTCGCTCATGCTATGCTTCAACTCAAGCACGACGCCATTTTGCCGACAAAAATTGCCGCAATGCTACGAA
This sequence comes from Leucophenga varia, assembly GCA_018903435.1. Lineage (NCBI taxonomy): Eukaryota > Metazoa > Arthropoda > Insecta > Diptera > Drosophilidae > Leucophenga > Leucophenga varia. Next base: position 675,622 of record JAEIFJ010001868.1, read on the forward strand.
TTGTCTGTTAATTAGTCTCACTTAGAAAATAAACTGCAGTAATTAAGCGAAGCCGGAATGATGTGGACAAAAAAAAAAAAAAACGAGTCAACGAGTCACACAGAAGACCACCACCAAATCGCAACCCACTTAAACACAGCAAAAAGTGCTAGAAAACGCCCTAAACTAAACTCAAACAGTTGAATGGATGAGCTGAGCAAAGCTTACGAAAAACTATTATATGAATAAAAAACTTTACTTTAGGGAAATTTCACAGTTAGAAAATGAATTTTTTATTTAACTTAAGCTCTACTGTTGGGGATTTTTCGAATTTTGGATAGTAGGGGAGACTTTAATTTCACAACGCTAGAATTCTAATTAACAAACAAATCCGGAAAAACAAAAAAAAAAAACGACAACAGCAAAAATACACACACAAGCATATTCCAAAAAAAAAAAACAACAACAACAACATCAATGCAAACCTCATTCCAATATGGCGCACAAATGCTTCATTCCTTATGTATGTATGTGTGTACCTCTCTAGACGAGCATCCGCTGAGCCATGATCTCCCAATTTAATATTATAATTGCTACAATTATCATTCTCATGCCATTTACACTGCAATTGCAAGAAAAACGACAGCAAACAAGGACAATAAAAAAAAAACAAAATAGACAAAAGGACGAAACGAAAGAACGAGAAAAAAAAACAGTTACAAGTTAAGTTGCTAAAAAAAAACAAAAAAAAAAACCAAAATTCGAGAACTCGAGCTGCTACTGACAAGGACGAAAACGACGAAGAAAACAACGACAATGATGACGATGACGACGACGGCAATTTGCAGCAATTACACAATAACAACACAGCGTATCAATTTAGTCGCAGGCCAGACTCACTTCTGCACCCTGTAATTTCCCTTTTGTTATTGTGCATGCAACACTTGCTAAAAATACAGTTAGCTCCTCCCACACCATAACAAGTGAAAGAGAGACAGAGCGCATGCAAAGCAGCGCAGTTTTCCGTTGTTTTCAGAGAGTGTATGCAGCGCATGCGTTCTCATTAAAAAGGATTTAGTGAGCGTAATTTTTTATTATTTTTCTCTTTACACTTTTTTTTTTTCTTTTTCTTCAAGCAGCTATAAACGTCGTCATTAACTTTATTTTTACCGTCATCATCTTTGCCGCCATTAGTGTTGAAAACAATGGCGCGCTGCTGCTGCTGTAGCATAGCTGATGATTCTGCGTTGCGTTGCGCTGCGTCGTATCGCATCGCGTCGCCATTATGGCAGATGATGATGATGAGCCAGATAATCGCAACATTTTTATATTAATGACAAAAGTTTTATTTTTCTGTCGTTTGCTTTTGCACATTTGTGCAATTTTCTTGCTATTTGTAGAAGATAATATTGATTATTTTGCTTTGTTTTAGCTTTTAGAATATGCTGCAATGTTATTCGTGAAGTTTTTTTTTTGTTAGATAAAATAAATGTTTCGAAGGATTTTTTTTTTTTGGTATTCGGAAGAAATGATAGTTTGTTCCTTTTGAACTAAATTGATAAACTTTTTTTATTGAATCATCATAGGCATAATGTGTGTTAAATTTTAAAAAATAGAAATAATAAAAACGAATTTCTGGGAAAACCTAGGAAATAGGAAAAATGTATATTCTACATTCTTTATATTTTTATACCCTGTACCCAAAGGGTAAAAGGGTATATTAAGTTTGTGCGAATGTATGTAACAGACAGAAGGAGGCAAGATAGACCCTATAAAGTATATATATTCTTGATGAGCATTGGAAGGGGAGTCGAACTAGCTATGTCTGTCCGTCCGTCTGTCATGCTGTCTGCCGTATGAAAACGATTATTTCGGAGACTATAAGAGGTAATATTATAGGTTTAATATTATAATTGCTACAGCTTTGCTAGAGCTTTCAAAATTGAAACTTAGACTCTCCTAGGCCGTCAAGTGTGCACTTACAAACGGTTTTTCTCTAGACCCATTTTAAGGAGTACCCCCCATACAAATCTACCCCAAAATTTTGGGGTTTTGCATAAAAACGTCATTGTTTTTAATTCTAGGAAGTTCAAATTTAGTATAAATTATGTCTATGATAGTCCCAATAAAATATCCCAATATGGGTAGGACCAACAAAATTTTAGGTATAGCCCCCATACAAATTTACCCCAAAATACTGGGTTTTTACATAAAAACGTCATTGCTTTTATTCTAGAAAATTTAAATTTAGTATAAATTATGTCTATGATAGTCCCAATAAAATATCCCAATATGGGTAGGACCAACAAAATTTTAGGTATAGCTCCCATACAAATTTACCCCAAAATTTTGGGTTTTTACATAAAAACGTCATTGTTTTTTATTCTAGAAAATTTAAATTTTGTATAAATTATGTCTATGATAGTCCCAATGAAATAGACCAATATGGGTAGGCCCAACAAAATTTTAGGTATAACCCCATTCAAAGATTTATCCGATTTTTTTAAGTTTTTCTATGAAAATCAAATTCAATGAGTTATGGTAGTAAAATAGAACCAAACTTAAGGTACATATAGATTGGGTACAGGGTATCTTGCAGTCGAGCATACTCGACTTCAGCGATCTTTCTTGTTTCTTTTTGTTATGAGTAATCCTTGCTGGTTAATTGCTTAAATACTTCATAAAGCTCCTTCATATGGTTCATTGTTTTTCAAATTGGCTCATATAAATAACCAACCCATGAATTATAGGTTTCTGGTTTGTATAGAGGTTCGGCAATGTCAGGAATATAGTTTTTCACTTTGTGGTATATATATCCATTATAGTCTAAACTTCCTAAATCTTGATCTATGGGGTTTTCATGTTCAGTATATTTTAAAATAGTATCGGAAGATAAACAGTTTTTCATGGTTTTTTAATTTTAATTTGGTTAAATCACATTTTTATGTATTTGTTAATTTAATATGTAGGGCATATGAGGGTTAAGTAAGTAACAGATTACACCGTCAAATATTGTTTTCGAGACATTCGTAGCCCTTCGATGCGGTTACAGAGGACAATGTAAAAAAAACATGAAGTGGTGTTGGCTGACCGGAAAGTAAAGGTGCGCGTGCTAGAAAATGCCACAAAGATAAGTACTGAGCCCTAACACCATATTTTGGGCGAGAATAAGCGTTGGAATAAGTGTGTCGAGCTAAAAGGGGATTTCAATGGTTAGAATTGCCACGACCATTTTGCTTTAGATATATTTAAGCACAGGACTTTAAAACGTACTGGAATATTTTGTCGAAGAACTCACAATAATTTAGCATTCTACTCCGTTCCCACTTTTGAAGCATTGCAACCATTCGAAAACACTCTATCTCTTTTGACAGATATAAAAGTGATATTTCAAATATAGGTTATTTCTGTACTACAACGAAAAATATATATACTATATATCGGATTTTCGAAACATTTAATCGTGATAAAAATTAGAGACAAACAGTCTGTAAAAACTTTAAACTTAAATGAAAAAGATTAAAGAAGCAATTCAGTTAATTTTCAATTGTCATGATTGTATTAAAGTTTTCGTACAATTAATTGTTATAAAATGATAACCAACAAAAATCAGCAAAAGTCCCAAAAAAAAAAAATACAAGATACAGTTTAGTATATTTGTAGCTTTGTATGTATATAGATAGGTATGTAGTTCGACTTTAATTAGTGACAACGCAATTACACATATGTATTCATTGTTTATTTCAACGGTTGGTGTTATTCATGTGTTTGCTATTTTATCTTTTTTCGAAACAACATGAGACAACGAAAGAACAACAATTAGAACAATATGAAAAGTGCTACTGCAATTAACTAACTCAACCAAAGTGAAAAAAAATTGAGAAAGACTTTGTACTTTTGGTTATCTGCTCAAAAAAAAAAAATAATAATAATAAAATGAATTAAATGAGATTTTATGGTTAAAATTTTAGATATAATGTAAGGTAAGGTAGAAAAACAAAGGCCATCAGATCGATGAGACACACATTTTTTATGTTAACGGATTTAAAGATATTAATAGAAAATACTGTGAGATACTCGCTGATTGACACATGTGAGACGATCACTGTCCAACACTGGGTCGTTTCTGTAACAGCAGTGACCAGCCATTGAGAAAAACTGATCCATTGAACTGACTGATCCAAGTAGAATAGTTAGAGATCAACAGAATCATTACCCGATTCAATGGAATGATCGTTGACTACCAGTCGAATGACTTTAAACGATCTAAGGAGTGAGATAAATTAACTTAATTAATTAATTAATTAATTAAAGGAAAAACGTCAACTTCGGTAGATCCGAAGCCCAAATACCCATCGCACGAAACTTTAAATAGATTTTGTATGATCATCAGTGACTTAGATAAAATTCCACAAAGGAGTTCGGTAAGAACAACTCAAGTTGGGACTTAAATAAGAAGTATACCTTTATGTAAAATTTTAAGATAAAAATAGAGATACATCAATAATTTTTTTGAAAAAAAAAAAAAAAAAAAAGAAAGGTGAGTTTGAATAAGGCTGTATGTTATAGTGGTCCGATCCTTGTCCCATTGGTAGTATATTTATAGGAACAGTTGAAGTGATTTTACCCAGATTGGAGTTAATATATTCATAAATAAGAACTAATTTTATGCAAAAACTCATAAATGGGCGCTAGATTTGTACAGGGGCTATACCTAAAAATGGGCGTGCCACCATTAAAAGTGATTCCTTCCAATGTGTAGTAAAAACATTCATATATAATAACTATTTTCATTCAAATAATCGAAAAAAGTGATACGTTTGTGTGGGGGCTATACCTTAAAAATGGGTGTGGCACATTGGCTCTGACACACAAACTGGGACAAAAAAAAGCTTATGTTTAAAATTTCAGGTTAATATCTTTACAAATTTCAGAGTAAAACGAATTGCAACAGACTGACGGACATGGCTAAATCAATACTTTATGGGGTGTCAAATTCCTCCTTTAATGCGTTAAAAACTTTCCGACAAATTGATAACACCCTTCACACTACGTGTGGCAGGTATAAAAAAACGGTCAGTTTGTAAGGGGACTATACCTTAAAATGGGCGTGGCACTTTGGTTTTAACCCTTTAACTGCTTTGGACTGAGTAAAGCTTTAGTTTAGAATTTCATGCCAATATCTTCAAAACTGAGCGAATGAAACCAGTAACTATAGACAGACGGACGAATATGTTCTTTACATGTACTTTATTGTGTTACTGATTATGTTTCAATAATCGACCTCAAGTCGGCTAGAATGCCCGAAATATAATATTATTTAATAGATCGCTAAGCATATCAGTATTACAAATGTTTTTATAAGTGAGTGCTCAACAGCATTTCGAAAAACTTGTCAAATAATCCCCTAACAATAATTTTTGATAACGTTAAACTCTTATCGAAGTAAGAGTTACCCACAACTTTACACACCACACACAAGGCTCCACAATTTATCACACAAATTCAATTAAGCGATAAATCTAATTTACATAGATGTGCACACGTTGCATCAAATTCATTCGATGTCATCAATATTAAACATGATTGTCATGTCAGTTCAATTAGGTTCGTTTGGCTATAGTCTGGAGTATGAGTTTTATATCGTATCATGTCATATCATATCGTTGTTCACTTACTTATGCATTTATCATAACATTTGTTATTATTTTGTTATTTTTGTACATTAAAAGCACTTAACAAATCGTTTTAGTTTAACTGTAATCGTTTTGAAAACTTTTCGTGTTGTATGGAAACTTGTTTGCAAAGCTGTTATTTGTCACATTCCTGTTGAAATTGAATGAATTCTTTTGGGGCCAGAACAGACCAGACCAACAAATCATTTAATATACGCGACAAATTAATAAAATAACATCTGCTATTATATTTTATATTGTGACATAATTCATTTGCGTCTAACAGCAAACATGCAAAACGTCATTTGTCGAGATTTTTTGATTTTTACTCGAATGCAACTTTTAAAGCAAAGCTAAATTTATGTAATGCATAAAAATAACTAATTGCCAATTGAATACTTTTCACATTGTTAACTCAACTTTAAGCTCGATTAGAAAAAAAATTATGAATGGAGTTCTACTGTGGGCAAAAAGTAAGGAGAATTTTCAATTTAAACTTCGCTTGCCTAACATTTCGGGCAGGTTGAGAACGTCTTGAAGACGAAGTGCGCCCTGGTCGACCATCGACCTCAACGGACGATGCTCACATCTAAAGAGTAAAAAGAATTAGTGCTTGCACTCCGTCGATTAGCTACAAGAGACATTGCGAATAAAATTGGCGTATCGAAAGGATCAATTAATACCATTTTGAAAGATGTTTTGGGCCTGTCAAGTTTCGATTGGTATCAAAAACGATGAATTTTCTTGAAAAACAGCGTTGATTTTTCGTGACTTTTTCTCCAAAAATGCAACCAATATCGTTCCGCAACCACCGTATTCGCCTGATTTGGCTCCGTGTAACTTCTGGCTTTTCCCAAAACTCAAGAGACCACTCCGGGGAACGCGTTTCGAGTCGATTGAGGAGATAAAAAAGCTGAATCGAAGGCGCTGATGGCTATACCGGAAAGGGACTATTTGGCATGTTCGAGGATTAGAAAAACGTTGACATAAATGTATTTTATCGTGAGGGGATTTCTTTGAAGGGGGATTAAATTGATTTACAAGAATAAATAAAGATTTTTCATTTTACAAACAAATTCACTTTGTAAAATGCCCACAGTAGTATATCGGTCACCTTAGCATGGCTTGGCTCATTTTTAGTATGTCGTTCTTAATGGGCTTTTAGTTAGCGACACTTTAAATTAGGAACACTTAAGGACAGATTTCTTAACAACGGAGTATATGCTAATTTTGTTGAAAATATGTAGCAAACGAATTAAAAATGTTCTTAAAAATTTAAAAATTCGCGGTCCGATCTCAACCAATTTTAAACTGATGATTTTGGCTTGAAGTCAATAACTCCATAAGAAATGTGTTTTTCGTATAAGAACTGAATAATATGTTGTATGTTTGTATAGGGGATATACCTAAATGTGGGCATGGCACATTGATTTAACATAGAAAGTACCCAGGACCTAAAAACGCTTTAGTTTAAAATATAAGGTTGTCAAATATCTCCTTCCGCCTTTTTGTCTTTTGAATTTCGCGGCTATGTACATAACCTACAAAACGACGCTATGATTATGATTAGTTTGGATTCTGCGTTCAAAAGTTATAGACGTGAAAACATGGAGTTCCCTAACGCCGAAATTCGCGCTATTTTGAAGTTTTCCTTCGTTAAAGGCAAATCGGATAGAGAAACGTTCCGTGAGATTAACGGTGTTTTGGGGGATGGTACTCTATCACTTCGAACGGCGGAGGAATGGTTCGACGATTCAGAGCCGGTAAAAACGACACCATGGATAAGCCAGCCGGCGGAACACCTGTGACAACGAATACCGATCGTGACATCGCACAGAAGATAGGAGTTAGTCACCAAACCATTCAAAACCATCTGCAGAAGGCTGTATAAAAAAAAAAAAACTTGATGTTTGGGTGCCGCATGATTTGACGCAAAAAAACCTTCTGGACCGAATCAACGCCTGCGATTTGCTGTTGAAACGGAACGAACTCGACCCATTTTTGAAGCGGATGGTGACTGCCGACGAAAAATGGATCACATACGACAATATCAAGCGAAAACGGTCGTGGTCGAAGGCCGGTGAATCGTCCCAAACAGTGGCCAATCAGGAATTGTCGGCCAGGAAGGTTTTACTGTGTATTTGGTGGGATTGGAAGGGAATCATCGACTATGAACTGCTCCCATACAGCCGGACGCTTAATTCTACCATCTACTACAAAACAACTGGACCGCTTAAAGCAGGCGATCGACCAGAAGCGTCCAGAATTGGCCAACAGGAAGGGTGAAGTGTTCCACCAGGACAACGCCAAGCTACACACATCTTTGGTGACTCGTCAGAAGCTACGGGAGCTTGGATGGGAGGTTTTATCGCATCCACCATATAGCCCGGACATAGAGCCAAGTGATTACCACCTGTTCCTGTCCATGACGAACGCCCTTGGTGGTGTAAAGTTGGCCTCAAAAGAGGCTTGTGAAAAGTGGCTGTCCGAGTTTTTCGCAAATAAAAGGGGGGGTTTCCTCAAGGGGGGTATTATGAAGTTGCCGTCTAGTGGAAACAGATTATCGAACAAAACGACGCATATTTGAACTTAATCCGATCACTGTAACACTTTTTATAAAGCATTGAATAAAGATCAAAAAAACGGAAGGGAGATATTTGATAACCTTATATAATACGATAGAATGCATATTCGAGCTAAGCTAGGAAAACCCTACTAAGATTTGGCTTGAAACGATAAGCTCTTATAAGACTTATATTTTTTCGATTTTGAGGTAATAGGCGCAGTTTTGGTTCCACATTTAAATGCCAAATTGTCGTTACATTGTACTTACATATATTAGTTTACAATTTGCAACAATAGTTTTTTAATGCACGTTATTTCAATGTCCATTTTCTGTTAGCTAACTGAAGCTTAATTTATCCTTTCACTCCTTCAAAAGTTTGTTTGTTTAGTTTGTTTTGGTACTCTGCCGTCAACATTATGTTTGAACGGCAATCTAGTACAACAGGGTACTTGTTTTAAGTACAACAGGGTACACATGTAACTAAATTATTGAATCTGTGCATGAACAGTGAATTGCAAAAAAACTAATTCTCGAAATATGTATAGCTCCCCAAAAAAACCGATAACCGATTGAATACCGATTCTCTTATCGCAGCGACAAAAACAAAAACAACAAACAAAAAAAAAATAGCATTAAATTGCAATAGAAAAAAATTACAAACAAGTTATAAAAACAAAAGAAGTTTTATATATTATTGCAAAAAATAATATAGTGAGGCCTTGTAACCATGAAGAGACTAATTGAATAACTAGCTATAACAAAAAAATCATATATATACACATATTTACTAAGAAACAAAAATAAATTGAAAAAATATCAAAAATGCAACAAAGGCTTAATTTAAACGTTTACGTGACATTTTTACTGTGCTTTACATTTATTGCACACTGGAAATGCAGCGAAAGGTAAGCATCTAAATAATGCGTCAATTCACAAGAAATGCATTGCTTATTCATAACAATGAAAAAAAAAAAATATATAAATCTACACACATACTGCATGTGTACATATGTATGTGTGTATTTATTTAGATGCAATCGATAAATTGCTCCCAAAGTTCAAGGTTAAACACAACGCCACCCACTGCACATCTTATCATTTTGAACTTGTGTATATTGCATTGTATAATTAAACTACAAATCAATTAAGCGTACAATTGTTATTAACTGACTGAATGAAATAAGTGCAGAGATTCAATCGAATTAAACAATCAATTTATTTTACAGCGCTGCCATTGAGGTCGCCGTCGACAATATTAAAACAGAAAAAGGCAACAACGATAAAGATGCACATTTTATACTTTCCGACGAGCATGATCAGAGTGACTATGATGATGACAGCGATTTGGATACCGGTGCATCAGCTGCGCAGTCTGATTTCAATTGGGATGTGCTCATCTTTACGCAACAATGGCCCGTGACAACTTGCTATCACTGGCGAGAACAGGATAAAACGCGTGAATGTAAGCTGCCACAGCAGAAAGAATTCTGGACCATACATGGTATTTGGCCAACAAAACTTGGACAAGTGGGACCAAATTTTTGCAATAAAACAGCCGATTTTGATGTAGATCAACTACAAAAAATAATCAATCGTCTCGAGACATTCTGGCCAGATTTAGAAGGTGCAACCGATGAAGATAATTTCCTTTGGAAGCATGAATGGCTAAAACATGGCACTTGCGCTGCTCAATTAGAAAAATTGGATAACGAATTGAAATATTTTAATCAGGGTCTGGATTGGCGTGATAGATTTATGATATCAAAAATACTCGATGAGGCTAACATTCATCCAGATACTTCGCATACGGTTACCGCGTTTAACAATGCTTTTGTCAATAAACTTGGCAAAAATCCTTCGATACATTGTCTCTACGATCACAAAAAGGATATAAGTTATCTGGCAGAGATACGCATCTGTTTTAATAAGACGCTCGAATTAATCGATTGCGATGCCGTCAAGTGGAGCGATACTGTTTCTATAAAATATCCAGCAGGTACCGTGAATACAAACTGTCACATAGGAAAGCCGGTTCAGTATCCAAGTCTTGTGCCGCCAGTACAGCGACAACGTGAACAAAAATGGAAATTTCCTGTGGTGAACATGTATAAGCTACTGCAATTTATTATGTGGTTTACATTGTAGTCGAGTTGAGATAATACAATACGAAGAGAGCTGCATAATTATTTGTCTAAAAATAATTTGAAATATTTATACTAACTACAAGAGAAGCTTTTATTTTGTTAATCAATATTAAAAAAAAAAAACAGAAAAAGAAATGTATTTGCTGTAAAGAGACTGTCCAGCTTTTGGTTTATGCGCCTTATACGGACCACAGAATGTAAGAATTTTTTTGTTTCATTTATTGTAAAATAAAACCAACAAAAACAACACAATTGTATTCTTTTCATACATAAAAAGTTTTATTTTTCTGTTGAGCCAATGTTACCAAAACATTGGTCTGGCATTATTTGCTAAGCCATTTTTTTTTCTTTAAATTTAAAGTTTTGAGACTGAAATTTTCTTATGTCCACATTCATTAATATATCAAAGTACATCTAGTTAATTAGGAGTAGGCAGCAATACAAAAATGCTTACGAAGTGCTTTTTGTCATAATAATTACGGCAGATGGCACTAGACCCAGAACCTCCAATGGTTTCTCGTAATCCTCTTCGGCAAATATCTTGCGTGGAAAAGAAGTCATCAATGCAAATGGCACATCAGTGCTAGTCTTCATTTGTATAAAAACGCGGACTGCAGAGAGTTGCTCTTTGACGTTAAAAGTTTCTGTTAGCGTAGAACCATCTTGCAAACGAACTTGAATACGTGTCTCTGTATACTCCTTTGGTGGTGTTTTAGTTGCGTTACTAGCCGTTAGCGGTGATGGGGCAGTCGGCGAAGTTGGAGTGGTCGAGCTAACTGTTGCGGCATTGCTGTCCAACTTAGATTGTTCGCTGAAAAAAAGTGGAGAATGCACGGCTATTAGACTTCGTACACCCAATTTTTATGTACCTTAAGCTATGCACTACCATAGTACCAAAAATATATTCATACGAAAGTTAACTCTTTGAAAAATTTTCAGAATAATTCCGAATCTTGTGACAACTTTCTATTAGGGCTACATCTCATAGGGATTTTTGTTGAGGAGGCAACACTAAATTTGGTATTTCTATTAAAAGTAACAATACAAAAAAGTTTCTCATACAAAATGCCGAAATATAAAATGTTTTTAGTCTTACACAAGGTGCTATCTTTTGCTAGGACTATCGTAGGAATAATTTATATATTAGGAAGAAGTAGATTTGTATGGGGTTTACCTCTTAAAATAGAGAGTCTATGTTTCAAATATAGTGACACCATCTGTATGGTCTAGGAGATAATCAGTTTCAATCAGATTGAGAATTATTCTTGTAAATAAATGAATAAACTACACCTCAACCGCCATTAACTCACCGTGCGCGTCTAGCAACTTTATCAGCTTCAATTTGTGCCTTAACTCGATCACGCGCCGCCTTCTCTTCAGCCTTTTCACGTTTTCGTTGCTCAACAATTTTTTGCATTTCCATTTCTTCCATGCGACGGCGAGCTTCAGACATATCCTTCCCAGATTTGATACGATTTTTTTCACGTTCGAGTGCTTCAGCTTTTTCACGTTCTTCGCGTTCCAGACGCTTTTGTTTCAATTTTTCTTCGATCATTGCCAGTTGCGCTTTTTTTCTGCTTCGGTCAATGGCTTTTTCTCTTCGGTCGATTCGGAAAAAGTTACTGTGGCCTGTCTTTGCAGCGTGATACTCAACTTCAGTTGTATCCTTTAGTATTTTACCACAATCATCGCATTTCAAAGATTTAGCAACAGTGTCCTTAGTTTCAGCATCTGCATTGGCTTCGCCACTGCTACTGGCAGCAGTTTCCGATTCAACTGGTGGTGCTGCTGCTGCAGACTTTGGAATCTCTTCATCAACATGAGCAAGCAGCCATTCCATAGCCGGTTCAACGCCTTTATGGTTAGTTACTTGCAGGGAATACTCACTACACAAAAAAAGAAATTAATTATTAATAAAATTATGTGTGATTCACCGGCTTAAAATATTCCCATCTAATCTACAACACAACTTACGCTCGTTCCTTTGAGAATCCCATATCCATTAGTATCTGTACATCACTCATTGTTGCTTGATATTCTTTTCTATCTTAAAACATGCAAATATTGTGAACAATAAAAAGAAAAACGAAAGATTTTCGCAATGACACGCAAAAACAATTTGCTTGTTGTATACCACGCAATGAATTGATGCAGTGAAGAAAATTGCAAGTAAATAAAGAATAACATACATCGGTCTCCATTTGGTGTTATCGAAGGTAATCGGTGGTTTTCGGTCCTAGTTATTGGTCTGGCTTTTGACGAGAGATGGTTGTTTTCACCCTGTAAAACCCTGTGTTTCATTTATTTTGCGTGATTGCCAAACGCTTCAGCTGTTTTATAAAACAAGGGTAAAGAAGAGAAGCATCCAAGCAACGCTAAAGGCAGACATTTGTTTTTATTTGGATTTGATGGACTCGCCAAATAAAATGCGTAAATTAACTATAAAAGTGCGCCGCAGCATCCTTACGGTTAACTCACCCGAATTAATACGTGAGCTTATACTCGACAATAATCGCATACGCAAATGCCGTGTTAAAGTGGAGCGCTTGCGTCCGAGGCTGTTGATTAAAAATGGGTAATTGTGTAGAAAGGTCTCAAAATAAACAATTGTAATATATATATTTTTTTTCAATAGCAATGACATTGACAAGGATCTGCAGACTCGCCGCTGTTGTGTGCGTATTCCACGCATCAATATGACTTCACGCAGTGAATTAAGCTCAACTCCAGCCAGCTCGATTGTTCATACAGATTCTTTTGATGTTAATGATGGTAAGCACTACGCTGCGGCTGTATAAAATTCGTTTAATTTGTTTTCGTTCTTACAGATTTCAAGGAGAACGATGGCAGAATGTAAACGCGGAACGAGCCGTTTAATTAGATTAGGTTTCAAACAACACAAAACTTCATTTCAATTTGATTTTTCAAAAAAAAATTAATTGTGAGAATGCAGCGCTTTTGAACATAACTGTACATATGCTGTTTTTTCAAACAAACAACAACATTTCAACATAAATGTCTTCATACATATACATATATTAATGTAAATATGTATTGACATTTGCTAATAATTTAACTATTCAATAAATTAACCAACTTTTAAAATTATAAGAATTATTTATTGTACACATAGTCTGACACATAGAGTGACTCTCTGCTTAAAAGATGCACTTTTTCTTTTAAATTCAAAGCGCTCTATCTTCAAAACAACGCAATATAGAAAATATCGGGAAACGCAATTTTTTAGATATATTTTTCTAGTTAACCAAGGAGTCTTTATTTGTTTTATTAAAATTAGATTTGACCAAGTTATCCTTGGAAAACCAAAAATAGTGCCATAATTTATGTCACAGCTTATTTGATGCATTTGAGTTTAAATATATTAAGTTCTTTGTATGGTTTAGTATGATAGCATATATCATTTAGAACATGTTTCACTCTATTTGCCATTGAATCCATCAATTTTTGGGATTCTATGCGTTGTTTTTGCCCATTCCTTTAATAATTCATATTTTAGCTTATCCTGGCTGGATATCATGGGTTTATAGATGGTAGTGTCTAGCAATGCATATAAATTTTGAATGATATCATCAGGTAATTGTACCGGATGTTGCACTAGGTAGCGACCGTGCCAGACGGGCCAGGACATCGTAATCCCTGCCTTACACTTGGGTTAATATGTTGGTTGAATCAGAATTGGCCCCTTATTCCAAGAGTGTCGGCACTTACGAAAATATTATGCATCAGAATATCAAAGTAATCCCTTCTATTTGTTGATTCTTTAACAAAATCAATGTTTCCAAAAAAAAAACGAAGTATATAAAATATATAGCCTTTGAAAAAACCTGAATGATAGCCTATATTGTTTAGAACATATTTTACGTATTTGCATATTAATGCAAAAGCACAATCTTCCGGTGCCAAGAAAAATCTCATACACGGTGCAAAAAATAAACTTCAAATAAGATGTTAGCAACAGTCGAAAACGAGCCATCACATTAATCTGTAAGGATAAATAATTGGAAATTTCAAACGTTTAGTAAACTCTACAACATCCGTCTCTACGCAAAATTAAAAAGCTTTAGCAGTAAAAACTAAATTATGAGGGTTGTTGCACTATGTTAAGTCGCTTTTGAGAACTAAATTAGCCAATTTAATTCTGATTGCTCTAAAGCTGTTCAAAGTACTCAAGTTTTTACCGTAATCCATCGTTTAAAGTGGTAACGCTAATTAAGGATGAACAAAAGAGTTCCAAACATCATGCGAAGTCAGCCGGTGGAAGCTATTACAGAAAAGTAATTCCACAATACGAGACTCACTCAGCGATGATGAATGCATAAGAGCGCCTTTCAATGATACCAAGGATTGGTGGTCAACCTATTAAAACTGGAGGTTACAGCAATCAGACTCAAGGCAGAGTTATGGGTTCACATTCAACTACTTGAACTAACAATGACTGCGACATTTGTGCCGAGAGAGATAGCAATCAGATGAAAATATAAAATTGTCAGACCAAATATTGACCACAGAAACTTTTAGTTTTTACTCGCTTCCAGGATCTTATACAAACACCTTTAATTTCCAATATAATTTGCAGCAAGCTGAAATTTTATAATTTTCATTTTAGAAATCTTAAACATTTAATTTAATTTTTGGACAATCGATTTCTATTGACGCCGTTAAAAATTCAAAATTCGTAAACAGCTGTTCCTGATTCGATTTGCCCTGTGCTATAATTCGCTTTTCTATAGCTGTCTTGCTCGAACCACAGTAAACTCATTCGTATTTTCCCGAAGTGCTTCGTGACGTTACGAAGTGAAACCGATAACTTCGGCAATAACCGATAACGTCATCAATAACAACCGATAACAACTTCATACGTGTCGCGTCTTATCTGCTTCACATTTCATTTTGTTTTTGGTCCAGCAGGTAAAATATTGCATATTTTTGCATTGTGAAGCTAACTTGAAGAAATAACGTAATATAAATTAATTTATTGAATTTAAGGAGAAATTAACAAATAAGAAAAGTGCAACTGTTTTGTAATGTTATAATAAAACTAAAAATTGAAGTTGTCAAACTGATTCAATTGCATTCGACTTACATACTATATATTACTTTCGCAGTTATTATAAGCATATTGCATTAACTTTTAAACGTATTTTTTGTACATATTGTAGTACTCCGTTGCAAACAAAACAACAACTTCAAAAATGGCTCCACCACAGAGGATGCGCGTCGCTAACGAGAAAGCCAGCAAATATGTGACAATGCGTGGCAATGTACCAAAATCCTCGGTAAGTTTTTATGCAGTTAATAAATTGCATTTTTTTTATCTCATCACCTGAACCCCCCTCTCTCTCTCTCTCCCTCCTATTACATATGTAATTGTATTGTTATAAAATCTATAAATAGCAATAATCATAAAAGCAGAAGCTATATCATGTAATACAAAAATTTCAAGTCGCAATGAAAACCATTCATCTCGATCGTACGCGAAAGCGAAAAAAAAGAAAAGTGCCACGCCGTCATTGATTTTGCTTTGTTGTGTGCTGCTAAGCTTTTGTTTTTGTTATCGTTGCTGCTCATGGAGCCAGTTTAGCTTAAATTTTGTTTTGGTTTTCACATCTTTATTTTAAAATTTTATTGAAACATTTGATATTGCTTTATTCTGTTTTATTTTTGTAAAACCAAAGAAACCAAATGTCGCAAGCTTTATAAGTTTATTTAATACCTAAATATGTCTGTTCAGTCCATATAATTGAGTAGATAAAGTCAGGTCTCTTTTATACATTTCAAAGTTTTTTAAAGACTATGTAAATGTCTTAGATTCTTTTGACTCTTTGCGTCTGTCTGGTTTGGTTAATTTTAAAAATGATCTACAGTGTCATTGACCCCCACCACCTGTATATACATATATGGCAAAACAAGTTATTTTTTAAGAGACTAAAACTTGTAGAATAAGTTTCTTTCATACATAATAAAAATTCTTCAACTATTTCAAAAGTGTCGTTCTGGGATCTATATAAAAGAAAAAAATTATACTGTTCAATATTTCGCACTTCAAAAGTTGGGGTCGTAGAGCACACCAGTTTTTTTTTTTTTTTAATATGACTGGTTTTTGGGAATCTTTTCTAGAGTTTCTTTAGTTCAAATATATAGCTTTAAAGCAGTCACATAAGCAAAATAATGAACTCTGTCTGACTCTTTAAATTCAGGAATATCTCATTTATAAGTTTATATATTTTCGTTTTAATTTAATATAGTAAATGTATTTTTATACCCGCCACCCATAGTGTGAAGGGTATATTCAGTTTGTCTGAAAGTTTGTAACGCATTGAAGGAGACATCGTAGACCCTATAAAGTATATATATTCTTGATCAGCCATGTCAGTCTGTCTGTCTGTCTGTATATTTCTATGCATCTTTTTGGTTAAAGATAATTAAAACTTAAGCTTTTCTCGGCAACGACTTTGTTAAGTCCGAGAATGAGAGTGTCACGCCCATTTTTAGGTGTAGCTCCCATACAAACTTACCATTTTTTGTTGTTGAATTTTTGTATAAAAATAGTAATTGTTTTTGAATGTGTTTATGAATGAATGGGTAAAAACACTTCTAATGTCATCCAATGTCAAAAAACAGGTACCACGCGCATTTTTAGATATAGCCCCCATACAAACTTACCGCCCATTTTCGAATATTTGTATGAAAATAGACATTATTTATGAATGTATTAACTCCAAAATGGGTGAAAACACTTATTATGTTATCCAATGATAAAAAAGGTGACACGCTCATTTTAAGGTATAGCCCCTATACAAACTTACCGCCCATTTTTGAATTTTTTTTATGAAAATAGGTAATATACATGAATTTATTCACACTAAATTTGGTAAAAACATATCTAATATCATCCTATTTGCACACAACCTATGTTATAAGGATCGGCCCACTATAACATATAGGTCCCATATTAACATTCCTTCCATTTTTCGTTTTTTTTTTTTTAAGAAAATGTTTGTTTATTTGTCTTTAGCTTAAAATTTGAACATATTGTTGTGTCTAAGCTTTGATTACATCGGACTATTGACTCCCACCCACACCTTCTCCAAATGTTACCTTAGCCACTGATAATAATAAATAAACTATTCCAAGATTCGTGTGGCGGGTATAAGAGCTTCGATTCCGCCGAAGTTAAAGTTTTTCCTTGACTTTTTTTTTTTTTTTTTTTCAAAAAATTATTCTTTAAAATTAATATTTATCTCTTCTATTATTTTCAGAAATCGAAAGATGGACAATATCCCGTCGGTCCCTGGCTGCTGGCGCTTTTCATCTTTGTTGTATGCGGTTCAGCGATTTTCCAGATTATTCAATCAATTCGTGCTGCGTAAAGCTTTACTGTACCTAATATCACAATAGCAACAACAACAACAATATTTTTTTAAGCAGCAACTTAACCGCATTTCAACTAACTGCACACACTTACACACACACACACACAAACAGACATAAATAATATGATCAGATCATCCCAAAGCTTAATATTTGCAAATAAAACTCAAAATTTTCAATCTTAAGACAACGAGTAAATGCATTTGTAGTGTGTGTGCTCTTCCATATTTTGTAATGCAATTATGTACTGCTGTCGTCTGCCGTTTAAATAGAACGTTTAAGTATGACAAAATGGCTTCATGACATGGCTTTCACACTACTACTCAAGCATAAAAGAAATTATACAGATAATAATACTGATTATATTAAAGAAAACAAAAAGAATGTTGCAATATAACATATTTCTAGTATAAGTAAAGATTTTTTTTGTTTTTAATGAAAGCATTCCTGAACTTTCTACAATGTTGTTTCTAATTTTGAAACTAGTTTCTTCGATTCAATGTGTAAATTTATTACTTCCATGCATGCTATGAATTAAGAAATGAATCTATTTTCCGTACATTATGTGAAATTATTTATGAATTTGTCTTGTAATTCAAGAGAGTTGTTTTTTGTATAAAATATGAAGTAAACAATATATACATTAATTTTTTTACCTAAAAAAATCACAATTTTTTTATTTGGGTATTAGAGAAGAAAACCTAGTTTTCTCGTAAGATAGAATTTATACTGTTTCTTTGTTCTAGAAAATAGTTGTACGTGAGCTATACTAAACAAATACTGACTTATTAGTAGTTGGTGATTTTTATTGATCCTTAAGTAAATTTGTTATATGCATATTTTTTATAAAATAGTTTATCTTTTACAAAATTCTTTGGTCTACAATTTCGTAGAACATTGTTAAGTCTCGCAAATAGGCGCTTTTTTTTTGGTTATCATTGAAAGCTGTGTTAATATAGCTATGGCTATTAGGACTATGGACCCAATCTAAAAACAACCAAAAGCTAGACATATATGATGATCCTACTTTAATTATATGTCCCATTGGCTGCTACAATCAATTATTATAGTATATTTTAAAAAAATATTGCTTCATAAATAACGAATATTTCGTATAAAAACTCAAAAATTGGAGGTGAATTCATCGCTTTATAAATAAACCTTTTTTAATGAAAAAAAAACTCAAAATTTTAATGGGGGCTATGCCTAAAAATGGGCGTGGCTCTTTTGTTTTTACACTTTAACTGCTTAGGACTAAGAAAAGCTTAAGTTTTGAATTTCATCTCAATATTTTTAAAAACTGAGCAAATGAAAAGTGTAACTACATGGCTAGATCGACTTTTCTCGAGCTGATCAAGAATATATATACTTTATGGAGTCTACGGTGTCTCCTTTCATGAGTTACAAACTTTTTGACAAACTGAATATACCCTTTCACACTATGTGTTACGGGTTAAAAAATTCAAGGGCAATTTGTTGTAAATATTTACAAACAAGTTAAAAAATTTATTTCTGTACCAATATTGAAGACAGCACTGTACTGGATTTTAGAAAATTTTACAAAATCTTCGAAACGCTTTTGTATTAGGCGAACAGAATTGTGTAGAAAGCAGTAAAAGAAAGCATAGCACTGCATTGTAAATTTGCAATTTACCGTTATAAAAAATGTAAACAAAAATTGCACACGAGCTTTTGTTTTGTTTGTTTTGAATATAGTTTTGATTCTAAGCCAATCAGAGTGCGTCAGTGTACCGTTATATAAAATGTAAACAAAATACATGTATGCAAATGTGCGTGAGTGTGTGCGTATCTTATTAATCTTTCCTTTCATTCTGTACCGTATGCTACGTACGCTAGATATATATCTAACTCTGTTCCACTTACGAGCCAGATACAGATAACGGGTCCCGTTATATTGTTATTGTTTTCTCTTGCTCGCACATTGCCTGTTTCTTGCTCGCACCTATATAAAAAATAGGGCGCACTAGTGAAATTGTCATTGCTGTTCAACAATTCTGTTCGCCTGTTACTCATACCAAAGATTTTTTAAGATTTTCAAATCAAAATTTTAACTTTTTCTTAACCCTTTACTGACCGAAACACTTTTGATCAATTAATTCTATATTATTACAAAAAAAATTATTTATAAATTTTTAATTAATAAATATAAGAATGTTTTCTTTAATCATTAATTTTTTTTTAAATAAAATTACTTAATTTTTATAATATATCAAAATATTAAAAAAAACAATTTTTGTTAAACTTTCCAAGAAAAACGCATTGCAACAGACGGACGAACATACAGACAGACGGACATGGCTAAATCGATTCGTCTCGTCGAGCTGATCAATAATATATATACTTATATATACTTAGGGTCTCCGATCCCTTCTTTAATACGTTACAAACTTTCCGACAAACTGATAATACTCTTCAGTGGCGAGTATAAAAACATGGAACAATTTTAGTTGGAAAATATTAACTCATTTCTTGTTATTTCTGTTCTTAAACCAGTGTGCATCAAAGCAACTCTGCCGGCAGTAACAAAAAAACATATGTTTACTTTCATTCATTCCGTACTCTCCGCAGTATATTTACGAAATTTATGAAAATGTTTTAAACAAATGCTACGGCGTTTCTTTGGTCACTCAATCGTTCAAATGTCAAAGAACAAAGGCAAGAATAAACACAATGCTAGCGGCGCTACAACTGCAGCTGCTCCTACAGGCTGCGCCGCTTCAAATTCACCGGTAAATCTAGACAAAAGTGGAAACATTCAAATAAAAATACTTGCCAAACCAGGTGCTAAACAGAATGGCATTACAGATATTGGCAATGAAGGTGTCGGTGTACAAATCGCAGCGCCGCCAACGGAAGGTGAAGCTAACGCAGAATTGGTTAAGTTTCTATCGAAAGTTTTAGGACTACGCAAAAGTGATGTCTCACTGGACAAAGGATCACGTTCACGACAAAAAGTGATACTAATAAGCAAAGAAGCAGCAACGACGCTGGAAAGCGTGGAACAGTTACTGAGAAAAGAGTGCGCCGGCACTTGAATTATTTATGAATGGTGTTGCCAGATAGCTTTTAAAAATGCATTTTGTCCTACGTTTTAAATCAGAAAACATAAAACAACTCACCACTGGCATCGATTGATTCATAATTTTTTTTTATATTAATTTCTTAAGATTTTTATAAAATTACCTAAAATTTTTATAAATAATAAAAACCATATAAATTATATTTTAAACATTTTTGCTTGTTTTTATTTATTTAGATTATCATAGTTTGTATTTTTTAATGCTAAATTCTCATAAATTTATGCGTTTTCTATAACTATCTTGGATTTCTAAATTAAAAAGTCTTTGACAACGACAACTGCTCTTATTATACATAGATGAGGTTTTGTTTTTTTTAAATGAATTGTTTTTCTGTGTCACATAGAACGTGACAAATAAAACAAACAAAATATGAAAATTGCTATGTAAAAACTAGAGAACGACAAAAGTTGTTAGCGTATAAAAACTAAAACATTAAAGTCGTCCAACTGGAATTGTTGATGTGTTGTTATGAATGAATGTCAAAATATTTTTAAAATAAAATATATGACTGGTTTTTTTTTTCTTTTTGTTGTTGAGTGTTTAAGTATTGAACGTAGGTCTTAGTGTGTAGCGCTTAATCGACTTCTTCCATGTGTGAGGCATCCTCGGAATCATCAACCAATGCTGGAGCATCACCAGCACTTTGGGCATCCTCAGTAGCCATTGGCTCATCTTCATCAATACCCAAGCCAAGCTTAATCATGCGGTAGATGCGGCTAGCGTGAACCTGTGGGCTATCAAGCGAGAAGCCAGATGACAAAAGCGATGTTTCGAACAGCAAAATGACCAAATCCTTCACAGCCTTGTCGCTCTTATCAGCTTCAGCCTTCTGGCGAAGAGTTTCGACAATTGGATGGTCTGGGTTGATTTCCAAATGCTTCTTGCCGGCCATGTAACCCATGGTCGAGGTGTCACGCAGAGCTTGAGCCTTCATGATACGTTCCATGTTGGCGGACCAGCCGAATTGAGAAGTGACAATACAGCATGGTGAGTCAACCAGACGGTTGGATACAACAACCTTCTCGACTTTGTTGTCCAAAATTGACTTCATCAATTTGCACAATCCCTCAAACTTGGTCTTGTCTTCCTCACGTTTCTTCTTTTCGGCCTCATCTTCGGGTAATTCTAAGCCTTCCTTGGTTACAGATACAAGCTGCTTGCCCTTGTATTCCTTCAGATGTTGAATGACGTATTCATCAATGGGTTCGGTCATGTAGACGACTTCGAAGCCACGTGCCTTGACACGTTCAACAAAGGCTGAGTTGCCAACCTGATCCTTAGTCTCACCAGTGATGAAGTAAATGTGCTTCTGGTTGTCCTTCATGCGTGAAACGTAGTCAGCCAACGAGCAGTAGTCATCACCTGAGGCTGAGGTGTGGAAGCGCAAGAAGTCGGATATTTTAGCGCGGTTGTTGCTATCCTCATGCACGCCAAGCTTCAAGTTCTTGCTGAACTGATCGTAGAACTTCTTGTAGTTCTCCTTATCTTCAGTCAACTCTTCAATCAACTCCATGGTCTTCTTAACCAAGTTCTTGCGGATAACCTTCAAGACCTTGTTTTGCTGCAACATTTCACGAGAAATGTTAAGTGGCAAATCTTCGGAATCGACGACACCCTTGATGAAGTTCAAGTACTCTGGAATCAAATCTTCGCAATTGTCCATGATGAAGACGCGACGCACGTACAATTTAATGTTGTTGCGCTTCTTCTGGTTCTCAAACAGATCGAATGGAGTACGACGTGGAATGAACAACAGAGCACGGAACTCGAGTTGACCCTCAACCGAGAAGTGTTTAACGGCCAAATGATCTTCCCAATCGTTGGTCAACGACTTGTAGAACTCACCGTATTCTTCCTGGGAGATATCATCTGGGTTGCGAGTCCAGATGGGCTTAGTTTTGTTAAGCTCTTCATCTTCAGTGTACTTAACCTTGACAGTCTTCTTCTTCTTCTCATCCTTGTCCTTCTTGTCAGCATCATCATCCTCACCAACATCTTCGAGTTTAGGCTCATCAGTTTCAGCCTCATCCTCTTTCTTTTCTTCTTTCTTCTCATCATCACCCTCATCGTCGCTCACTTCCTGGTCACGCTCCTTCTCGACCAACAATTTAATTGGATAACCAATGAACTGAGAATGCTTGTTGACAATCTCCTTGATCTTGCTTTCCTCCAAGTATTCGGTCTGATCTTCCTTGACGAACAGAACAATCTTGGTACCGCGACCTAGTGGCTCAGCGTTGTCAGTTTTGACTGTGAAGGAACCACCGGCAGATGACTCCCAAATGTATTGCTCATCATCGTTGTTCTTTGATGTGACTGTGACTTTGTCGGCAACCAAGTAAGCCGAGTAGAAACCAACACCAAATTGACCAATCATGCTGATATCAGCGCCGGCCTGCAGCGCCTCCATGAAAGCTTTGGTGCCTGACTTGGCAATTGTACCCAAGTTGTTGACCAAATCGGACTTGGTCATACCAATACCGGTATCAATGATGGTCAATGTACCAGCAGTTTTGTTGGGAATCAACTTGATGTACAGCTCCTTGCCGGAGTCCAATTTCGTGGGATCAGTCAGTGACTCATAACGAATTTTGTCCAAGGCATCGGACGCGTTCGAGATCAACTCACGAAGAAAGATTTCTTTGTTTGAGTAAAATGTGTTGATGATCAATGACATCAACTGAGCGATCTCAGCTTGGAAAGCGAAAGTCTCTGCTTCTTCTGGCATCTGTGTACAACAAAAAAAAAAAAATAAATAATTAATAAATAAAAATAGAAAGACAAAAAAAAAAAAAAAATTTAAGTAAAATTAACGCGCCCTAAGCTTGCCCGCCATTTGCAAAAATGCGTCAGCGTCGCTACCGCGTGGGGGTTGGGTTTAAACGAAACATTTCTAGAACCTTCCAGAAGCGCATATACACACACATTCAAACACGTTTTTTTTTCGAAAATAATAATTTTTAAAGATTTTCCAAAAATTTGACTAGAACGAATTTACTAATTTTCAGACTAAATATATCAATAAGAATAATTTACAAAAAAAAATATAACAAAAAATTTAGAAAAAACAAAAAAGAAAACGAAAATTCGCGAACAAAGAAAAAAAAAATTGCCGGTAAAGAATAAATTAGAAGAATAATGAATAATTACTGCCCAAAAACACGTTTTTTTTTCTTTGCCAAATTCTAGAAAAATTTAATTCACATTTTAGTAAAAATTGCGTACAAAATTTTTCTTTTCAGGTCAAGTACACGTTTTTTCATCCACCCCCATCATCTCCTCTCTTCACATACAATAGTATTGCACTTTTTTTTCACAGCAAAATTTTAAATGAAAATTAATACATTGCAACAAATACTTACGATGATTATTTTATTTAATGTATGCACTTATATAAAATACAACAAAATCGCGTTTATTTCGCAAATATATATTTTTCTTTCACTATTAAAATGAAATTCACAATATTTTTTTCCTCGTTTTGCGAATATAAAGAGAGAGAGTAGCAGCTCTTTGGTTCCTCACTGCACGAAATTTCTTTTAGTTATGAAGCCGGCTAACGACGCCAACCAGATTTTATACAAAATCGAATGAGCATTCGAGAGTTCTAGAAACTTCTGGCACATTCTCGACTGATTTGGAAGCCGGAAGTTTGCAATATTGAAATTTTCTGGTCATTTGCTCAATGTTCGATTTGGATAAATACCAAACGGTTAACTATGGTCATGCTTTCCTCATGCTTTCTATATTTAAGTGACCGATAAAAAGTTGTCTACTTTAAAACAGACCGATGACAGCATTGTCAAATTATTTTGTTTTAATTTATTTTAATTATTTATTAATTTAAATAAAAAAATAACTTAGATTCTTTTATAAAACACAGTTTGCTACAAAATATTTCAGAAGGACAAGATAAAGCGTAGCTAGAGAAAGAATCATTTCGTCATTAAAAAACGTTGGTTTTTTTGATTGGTCTTAAGCAAAAATAGTTTCAGTTGTTTTCAGTTGATTTTACGTTACCGTAACTACCGTTTTGAACGATCAATCCACCTTCTGCAATTGTCCTAGATACGATCACCGGTAAATTTTTTTTTTTAGAATGACTTCATTAATATAACGTTACCGTAGAACTTTTCAGTTTTCAACGACCGAAGTTCAAACCACCATATTGACTACAATACGAATATATTGTTTTTGTTTTTCAGTACCAATATTAAACTTCATAAATCAATGACTCATATGTGCAATAGAACATTCTCAGCTTTTCATGAAAGAACTCCTCAAGAGTACCGGTCTTGCAACGTTACAGTACTCCGATATAATAGGGCCTTAGACGTACGATCTGTGTGAAATACCAATACTAAAAGGCCTTACAGTCTCCAGAATGGAGCAACATAGTAATTAGTAAACTTGCTTGACTACGTACAAGGCGGCTCAAAAGAACTCACCCCGGGCCAACCCTTTAGAAATCAATGTTCTTTATGTGCTGTATTGATTGTCTTATTCACCCATAATTGTAAAAATTGTAATCCTTTGTTTACGGCGGAGACGGGTTTTAATACGTTCAATGAAAATAATCTTGTCGGAATGATTGGGTGTGCAAACCATAACAGGATGACTCGACATTATCCAAAGACCTTAACATATCATACGGTTAGGCAAGACTCTAATTTTGTCATTAATTCGGGAGATGCTACATTCTCTTGCAATCGTTGCCAATCGTTGCTAATTCAAAATTCTATAAGGAGCTTAATCTCGTGACAATATACAAGGCGGCTCAAAAGAACTGAGTTGAACTGGTGTTAATGTTCTTATGTTCCCAAATGTGCTGCCGACTACATGGTATTTGGAAGAAACTAAATGTAACGTCGTATCAGTTTTAAAAAACCCCCGTTTTATAAAGAAAAAGCGACACATTTATACATTATAAAAACATAAACGCATATAATACAATTTCTTTCTCTTTCGTTTGTGTATAAAAAAAGTAACATAAAAGATGTCGTTGCATTTAAAGCCTTGGGAAAAAATTCTTTCGTTGAAGTCGCACTTATTGACCAGCAATCTGAAAAAGAATCGAATTTATAAATATTATTTCAATACAAATATTTTGTATAAAAAAACCTACAATAACGAGATGGCCACTCTTATCACGTACAACGCCTGGTTCACTGCCAGTTTGAATATCGATGACGCCTCCTTTGCCCTTGACAACGTTATGCTCCAAGCTATAAAATTATAATAAACGAATAAAATCGGTTAGTTGCGACTATATATAAAATTTAAAAACCAAATCTCATTACCTATCCCTATCCACAATAGTAACAATGTTGGCAGTGCCGACCGTATCGATAATATATGTTGCAAATTCTATAATGTGCGGTATTATCAGAATAAGATCACCCTTGTCCTTCTTTAAATCAAGCGGAATGCGTATAACCATCAAATCATCATTATGATTCGTCAGTGTAAAGTCGATTTTGTCTAACGGCAGACGATGCTTTTGTTTGTACGATTTGCCATCTAGCACATAAATAGCCTTATTACTCAGCAGTATGAAACGATCGCGAGACTTGTAGCCATGACGATCGAATTTCGTACATGAGGATTGGTATTTTCAGTGATTCACTACCAAAAGTACTTGCAACAAAGTCATTTACGCGTGTAATATGTTCGTTTGGAATGCGATCCTCACGGAATGGCGCTGAAACACTGGCAGGATAGTTACTCTTCTTCTCCTTAAACACCTTTTCGGCGAGTACCTTCAGCTCGAATTGACGCTTCTGTTGTGGTGTTAATTTCTGTCGATAGATGCGTGCTAAATGTAAGCGATGTAATCGATGCAAATAAGTGGATGCTTCCTGACAATGTGCTGGCGCTGAAGGCCAGCTCTTGTCAAGTACTTTCGATGGCAAATCCTTAGAGAGGCGCATAAGCCACATGCGTTTGGTGTTTGCAATAAATGCCTCGTTGTAACCATTTGGTGCATCGTTGCGCGTTATAAATCCCTTAATGAATGCACGAATCTTATCAGCTGCTTCACGACGTTTCTTTAGCCGCCTGCTGTGCCAGATGACGACGGCAATACGATTGTAATTGTATAACTTGTTCGCGAAGTTTTAAATATTTCTTTCGCTGAACACGTCCCTTCCAGTGTGCTTGTATAATGGCAGCAATGTCATGTTGCTTTGCTTGGAAAGCATCTTCCGTATCGAAGAGCGTCTTGGGGAAGCGTATGAAAAGTTTCGTTTCACCATATCTGTAGTCTTCGGGGCCATAGTTAAGATCCTTGACGAGCAATTTGACACCCTCCTTGGCGCCACCGGTGACCCTTATAATTGGGCCAGGTTGATTTGCTTAGGCACTTGTAACGTTTCAGGAACATATCGTAGGATCTGTGTGTGATATTAAAATTAATTAAAGTCTATTATTT
Organism: Leucophenga varia; assembly: GCA_018903435.1. Classification (NCBI taxonomy): domain Eukaryota; kingdom Metazoa; phylum Arthropoda; class Insecta; order Diptera; family Drosophilidae; genus Leucophenga; species Leucophenga varia. Next base: position 702,909 of record JAEIFJ010001868.1, read on the forward strand.
TTGTTATTGTTTATTTTTAAACTTACCTTCTATAAGCGAAGCCAGCTCTGCGCACACGCAAGTTTTCCATCAAACCAAGATATTTAACCTGATGCAGCACCAGCTCATCATTGAAGACGCCAGGAGACTGCAGATCATTTGGCTTAATGCAGCGTATATACGATGGCTCCTTGCACATTAAAATGTCCATAAGATTATTAAGCGAATTCTTGAATTGCGTAACTGCTGTGTCTGGACGTTTTTTGCTCTTATACTCATCTTCTGGGAAGCACGAACGCACAATACTATTGTCTGCCTTGCTCATTGTCTCTTTTAGATCACGGAACAGCAGATCATTGTTTTTATCCAAGAAACCATGTACCGTGTACGTGACCTCGCCGGCATAATGCACCAAACGGAATTCGTCACGACCCATGACTTTTTGCACATGTATCGGCGCTTTCTCATGGCAAATGTAGTGAGCGTGTGTCGCCAACTGATCACGTAATTTTGACAGAAACGTTAAATCGGTGGGCTCACCAGGACGCAAGCATTCTTCATCCAAAATTGAAATTATACCCTTGTGCTTCTCTTCAATTAAATTACAAATAACCTTATTATCGAAATACTCCACCGGTACCCATTCAATGCCCTCGCGACGATATTCATCCTGCTCTGACTTCAGCGTTAACTCGATAAACAATTGTTGCAGCTTCTCATTGCAGAAATTAATGCAAAACTGTTCGAAATTATTTTTATTGAAGATTTCAAAGCCGTAAATATCGAGTATACCCATGACATTATTACGTGCACCACGTACTTCCTTCGATGCTTGCAACGAGATGTTTAAACGTTTCACTAGCCAAGAGAATAGACGATCGTAAATGGCTTTTGCCAAGGCATCACGTGCGTAAATAGCAAGTTCCACATTAAGCGGTGATGTCACCACATCACCTTGTGCATCAATGGTGCGATTTGTCAATGCATCCGTAAGCTCTCTTGTGCTAACGCCAAGCAACTTGGCTATTGTCGATACTATTTCTGATTTCTCAATCTTTGCAATGCCTTCCTCTTCCGTAAAGCGCACATTGCCCAAATGCAGAATACTTGCAATAATATTAAAAATCTGATGCTGCTCCTCCTTGCTAAAATCAATTACAGCCAATGCCTGTTCCACTACCTTGAAGCTTTCGTTGTCATTAATACTGGCGACGTTACCTTGCACCTTGAAAAAAATAAATAAAATTCGTAAATAAAAAAAACAAACAATTTAGTTTTTGTTTTAATTGTCAGTCAATAACTTACTCCATTACTCAAATAGCTATAACTATCCAAATCACGTGTCAAATGCAGCTCCTTGAGCAGCTCATCACTGGCACCCGCCAACAGTTGATAGAATATATGGAAATTCCGTTCGCCTGTATTCTGTCCAACTACGCGTGATTTCTCCAATAGATAATTCAATATATTACCACCAATGGGTGCGCCCTTAAAATCAAATTGAATATCCATATATTTGCCAAAACGCGATGAGTTATCATTGCGATTCGTTTTGGCATTACCAAATGCCTCCAGCACTGGATTACTCTTCAGTAATTTATCTTTGACACCTTCAACGGTACTCTGGTGTCCAGAGCAAGCGGCAATATATTGTAGAACCTTCTTTGAAGCTTCAGTCTTGCCTGAACCACTTTCGCCGGAGATGAGCACACACTGGCCCTTGTTCTCCTCAATGAGCGAGCGGAAGGCATTGTCAGTAACGGCGAAACTAAAGCAATGAAAAATAAGTCAAAAAATGTTCTATTTACAATTTATAAATAAAAAAAAAATATAATTACATGTGTGGTGGAATTTCAAAGAAATGTTTATTTCTATACTCCTTTAATATGATTATCCGAATAGATAGGCAATTGTTTGTAAGGATTCACCGAAATTAGCACTTGTCCGATATAGGTCTAGAAAGAAATAAATTTTATTAGCAATACAAACGAGTATTTTTGCATGTTTACATTCTTACATAGATAATATTCTCCTGAAAACGCTTTTTCAGATTATCAATGAACGCTGCTTCGCTCTCATGGTTCTCGAGCAACACAAAATCCTGCACACCTACACGATCGCGTTCGTGCAGTCCAGTTTCCATATTTGATAAACTATAATATATAATAAATGACGTTTTAGTTAGTTTTAGTATTCGTATTGGATTTATCAATTGTACATTATACATATTTGTTTATTTTTCATCTAATTAGGCATTTAATATAAAAAATATGTGTAAATATGTGTATAAGATTTTAAATTAATTAATTTACTTAATGCTCCATGCATAGAAATTTATGTCAGATTAATAATATTGTTACTGTGTTTTCAAAATGGATGAATAAAACTCGACTAAAACTGATCTTAATTAAACTTTAAGAGTGCTATTCAACTGCTGCTATCCAAACATTTTTGGTTATCATATTTCTAAAATTTAAAATTTATTGCTTTCGAAGTTCCAGTACAAATTTTTCCCCCCTTTCGCACTATAAAAAACAAAGTTATTATGATTGGATTTTGTTGGTTATGATGGTGGAACGAATAAATCAAAATTTCCGGTCCTAAAATATAGATTATGCTTCACATTGATTGCTTTTGATATGCTTAGCAACAATTTTCGGGAAAAGGAACTTGTAAGTGATTTTAGAGCTTTTGGGACTCTTGAATGCCAAAATTTTTCTGAAATGATGTAGTATCATAAAAATCCTATTTTATAAAAATTAATCTTGAGGCGTTAAAATAGCTTTGCTGCGTTACGTTACGTTTTGACTAACTGAACCCTGCAAATTTTGAGCTTCACGGTGCTCAACACTTGGACTGTGTATCTCTCTATTGAACTACCTATTTGGATGCTATATTCGAGATATGTCCAGCCTGATGTAATTATAAACAGGTGTAGTATTTCGGTTCTCTTAGTTTACAAATGTTTAACCAAGCGTTATTAACAAAACTATAAAAATAGAAAGAGAGAGATGCGTAATAATTCATAATAATATAAAATTTACATTTGTGCTATATCTTAGCAGCGTTTGTAACTTTTTTAAAAAATAATTATAATTATTCACAACGGATTTGTAATAAACGAAAATATTTTCTTTGGCTTTTACTAAGACCATATTTAATTGTGAGATTGTGATACGTATAATCTATAATAAAAATTTAATCTTTTCTAGATTAAATACCATAAATCCAAAAACTTTGGCAAAGTTTGTACGTAGGCTACTCACTCAAAAAAGGTTCAAAATATTAAATTGGATACAATGTATCTGACGTGGTCTAAGATTGTTTTCATAATTAAAAATCAAAACGAATTAAACTATCATATCATATGTTGTGTGTTACAGACATTTGCACATACTTTTAATCCATTTTAATTCAGAAAGTTCTTTCAATTGACTAAAGATTATTTTTATACTTGACACTGTTTTTATTGATAAGCATATTATTTATTATTATATACCTAACAATAAGTATCTATAATGTTTATATATTAGGGTGGTCCAAAAAAAAAGATGTATGCGCTCACCCTCTAGGATTGTTCTATATCGAAAATAAAAAGTTCCGTATTTTTTTTTAATCGGATAATATTTAATGGTGCCGCAAAGCCCCTGAAGTTTCCTCATGTATTTTATATGGGAAAATAACACTTTTTCGTATAAACCTGGAAAATGAATATTTTTTAATTCTCTTCAAAAAGATCGTGGAATTACATCCAATCATTAATTTTTTTAATTTTAAAATATTAATTATTTTTTACAGAATTTCAAAAAGTTCACAAAAACATAAAATGAGAAAAAAAAAAAAAAAAATTAAAAAATATTAGTTTTTAAAAATTCAACAACAAATGACTTGATGTTATTCTATGCTTTATGCAGAGAAACATCGTTAGCTAAATATTATCTGATTTACGGAAAAAAAAAAATTTTCTTATTTTCGATGTAGAACAATTCTAGGGTTGAGAGAGAACAATTCTAGGGGGGGCATAAACATTTTGTAAAAAAAATGTTTCCCATATATTTTTGGACCACCCTAATACATGTATATAGATTATTTTCATTATTAAAAACCACATTTAATATGGTCATATCCATAACGGAACGACTATGACTTTTGTTTATGCTCAATGGATATAACGTAAGATCTATTTTTAAATGTTTTTAGATAAAATACTTTTTATAAGTTGAAATATTTTTTAATTAAAAAATCGCATATTGCGACAATTGTGGTATATACTATAAAGTATGACTTCAAATTGCTACTTTTATCAGCATTATAATAAAGACACAATATACTAACGCATACCGTACTATGAACTTGGACAAACATATATACATATCGTATATATTAGAAATATATGAGTAAATTTTTTTTTTAGCAATTTTCAAATATGTACACAGAAATAGAAAAAGGAACCGATTACTTATCAAGAAATATATTATAGTATATAGTATAGTATGTGCCATATAACATATATAAAAGAGCAACGATAATAATTTGGTAAAACCAAATTAGTCGATTGCATAATTTATACCAAGGTAATTAAATGGCAGTTCTAATAATATTATTGCATTATTTATTATATGTTCTAATAATAATATAATTATTTACTAATTGTTTAATAGAAATTACTAGAAACTTTACACGTCGTAAACTTTTGAAAATAGTTGTTGTCAAAGACTTAAAATGTTCAATTGATTGGATTGAATTGCATTGTTTTGCTTATCAAATACAAATATTTATATAGATAGATACATACTATATAAGCTATATTATCAAACAAATAGGCAATGCTTTTATCGCGTATTTTTATACGACACCAACACCATAACTGTATAGCACTGGTAAAACCAAACACTAGAACCCAAAGTCAAAATTAAGTATATTTAAGTTTAAAATTATTTTCGAGTATTTAAAAAATTATGATTAAATTTTTTTCTACACTTTTTTGATAAAATTTTTAGCGTATACCTGCTCATATTTAATCCTTTTAATTGATAAACTCTGCTTCGGAATATTTAAATTTTTTATTCTTTTATTATTATTTTTAGAACACTTCAATTTTTATTTGAATTTGATGAAGGCTGCTGAGCTCATATTCCGCCCGTTACTGAAATCAACTGCAAACTAAAACGTTTAGATGGCTTGTAGTAAGTTTTTAACCACGAACTGAACTGAACGTTTCAAAGTGTTTCGATTCATCCAATAGCATTCCACTTTGTTTATCTCAAATAATTTGCTCTTTTTTTTATTTTTTATTCAGCTTTTTTTTTTATTTATACATAATATTCTCATACTAATATTCGTTCATTGGATTGTTCATTGGCGCAATAATTGACGTTGCAGATTAGATAATAATATGTACACATATATAAGTAATACTATGTATGTCTAAATATCGACTGAATGCTTTGAGTACGCATTCACTCATCTGACCGCACTTCGCTTCTTCTTCTTTTTTTTTTTTTGTTATTGTACCAACATCGCTTATTGCCAATATCTAATCAGTTCGTCAATACAATCTAAAGCATCTTGAGCGAGCAGCATTAGACTTCAAAAGTCGCACTAAATAATTTTTCTAACATTGTTTTGTGAATTTTTTTTTGTTGGTAATGCGAAAAAAAATGAGTTGAAGAGAAAAAAAAACTTGCACTACTTTTTTAAAAAAAATTACAAAAAACATTAAATATATGCCAACTGGCGTAATAAATGTTAAAAATGAGAGTAAAAGTCTTCAAAAATCCATTGCGCTATATTTGCCTAGCGAAACGGTTACCGATTTTGTTGCTCTCTTCTGCAGATTCTGTTACTGAATTTTTCTTATCAGTGTGCTAAATAGCATACATATGTACCTACGCTACATGTATTGTATAAATAATGACTTACTTAGTTTATTAATGAGTTTGTAACATATTTAATGGTATGCTAGAAATATCTTTTCTTAGAAATCTAATCAACATTTAAGATTTGTTTACCTAATGACACTACTTACATATTGTAAATAAGTTTATTTTATTATCTAAATTAAAAAAAAAATAAAAAAATTTCAATTAGAGATAATCAATGCTAGTAACTCTTTAGTCACGTGACAACAAAGTGTCCAGTATCTTTTGTATATTTTCAAAATAAAGTAGTTTGTGCTCTCTTTGATTTAACTATTTTAAAATCATTTATGAATGAAAAAGTTTTTTTTTTTGTCTTCTAGAGTGAAAAATTAGTTATTTTCCTACTGTTGTACTACTGTGAACAAAAGTAAGGTGAATTTGTTTGTCAAATGATCAATTTCATCCTCTTCAAAGTAATTCCCTCCCGATAAAACTTATCCACGTTTTTCCCTAAATATTCCCTTTCCGGTATAGCCATAGCCATAGCGCCTTCTTTGATTCAGCTTTAATCTCCTCAATCGACTCGAAACGCGTTCCCCGAAGTGGTCTCTTGAGTTTTGCGAATAGCCAGAAGTCACACGATGGAGCCAAATAAGGCGAATACGGTGGTTTCGGAACGATATTGGTTGCATTTTTGGAGAAAAAGTCACGAAGAATCGACGCTGTTTTTCAAGAAAATTCATCATTTTTGGTACCAATCGAGTGTTGACACGTTTGAGGCCCAAAACATCTTTCAAAATGGTATTAATTGATCTTTCGATACGTCAATTTCATCAGCAATGTCTCTTATAGCTAATCGACGGTGTGCAAGCACTAATTTTTTTACTCTTTGGATGTGAGCATAGTCCGTTGAGGTCGATGGTCGATCAGGGCGCTCTTCGTCTTCAACACGCTCTCAACCTTCTTTGAACTATTTCTCCAATGTGTTGTTGATTTTGGTAAAGCTCGGTCCGAGTAAGCCTTCTTCAACATTTTTATTCCGCTTACTCCATTCGGAAAACAAAATTTGATGACACTTCTCTGCTCAATTAAATCAGACATTGTAAAAATCAAAAAATGCACTCTTCGTCGTTTGGTAAACATAAGCGTAAATCATCTATTACTGATAATGACATTGACATGAAATTTGGCCCAGATTTTATTAACAGTCGTGCCAACTTAAGAAAAAAGAACTAGCCCGAAATGTTAAGCCCAAGAAGTTTTAATTAAAAATTCTCTATACTTTTTGCCCACAGTAGTACATCAATAGAAAATGTTAATACCATTTCAATTTAAGTAGGTTAAAATTTGTTTTACTTCACTTTGATTCGAGATCTAAACTTTTTTTTTTTTTTTAAACCACATCTCTTCTATACTTCATAAAAAAGTTGGGTTAAGTCCACAGTTATAAAAGTGGGAAGATAGATCGATGTATTTGTAGTTGTTAGTATTAGTAGTGGTTAGTGCTAGTAGTAGTTTGAGAGATTGGTTGTAACTCAGTATCTGAAAGAGATACATAGGAATTTTCTTCATAAAAATTCAGCCAAAAAACCACATCGTGATTAGATAGGCAGATTAACCAAAAAGAACGAAATCTGCACATAACCATGTTTCCGCGAAATTCTACTTTAATCTTTAAAAAAAAATATTGAAAAATTATGAGTATTGAATTTGACAACCTAACTATCCTCTGCTGTCAGAAATCTGCACAAAAAAACGAATCGTAATTCTTTGTCGATAATGTCTAGGTGTACATTATTTTGCAAAATCTTGAACTAATCCAATCTATTTTTGTGAACAACTAATTATTAAAACCATTTTTCTATTAGAGATGGCAAAGAGTTGACAATTCTCTAAGCTGTATTTTTTTTTTAAAAATTTTTTTGAGTTAATAGATCTAGTAAATAGTTTTCAGTAAAGAACGCGTTTTTCCACTCAGCCCCGGAAACCTCTACTCAACCTCTTAATTTTTGTGTTTAAAGATGAAGCAAATAAAAGCTTCGGTGTTATCAAAAATGAATGCAATATTTAAAATGTTGTTTTGTTTTTCAAATTGTGTTGTTCTTATTTCGACATATCAATATACAAATAATGTACACTTTAGCAGCATGCAAAGCTACATTTTAACTAATTTCGTAGAATATGGTGCTGTGATGACGTGAGCGAATGAATTGAGCGAGTGTTTACGAGTATGCAAATGTAATGTGAAGCTTGTTGGAATTGGTAAATCGCATAATGATGACTCAGTGTTTTTTATTGCTTCAGCGATAAACCTAATGGTACTTTCCGCTAATTATAAATTATTACAAAGTATTTGTACGAATAATAATGTATGCATAATTTTTTTATTTGAAGTATTTGTTAATCTTATTGTCGGTTCTATTAAAATTGTTTTCAAATTTTAAATATTTTTGTAAAAAGCCTAAACGTATGCAATAGTATTTTTTTTTTCAACTGTTATTTTTATTATACCCAGCCGCTACCAAATGGTAAAAAATTATACGTATTAACTTTGCGAATATAAAGGGTGTTTTTTTTTTGTTTTTTTTTTTTTAACGTGTGGCGCCTAATTATAACTACTATAATACATAATACTTATAATACATATAATACTAATAATAGTATAAATAATATATACAAGGCATAAATTGCAGGCAATCGTATGACTCGATTTCGGTCATTTTAGAGAGGTTCAACTTTAACAAAAAAGCAGTTAAACAGTGATTTTGTTAAAAAATAATGTCTACCTTTTTTTATTTACAATATATTACGAATTTGATATAACAGAATATATAAACGAATTTTTATAACAGGTCTCAATTTCGAGTATATTGATTTCAAATAAATGGTATGTTTTGAACCACTAAAACAAAGTAACGAAGTCGTAGAGTAGAGTACACAGAAAATATAGCTAAAATTAATGCTGGAACCATAAACTATAACGACCAGAAGAGAAAAACCCTACGTAGTTTTAATGTTGGGTCAGGAGGTAGGAATTCTTCGCGAGAGATTTTTCACAATACTTATCAATTGAATTTACTCGAAATTGAGACGTCTTCCAAATAATTGGTTATATATGAGATCGATATGAAACTCAATTTCTGCGGCACTTAAAGAAAAATATGTTACAAAGGCACGATAAACTAATTTTGCTAAAAACAAATTTGAAAACGCGCATTTGAGAGGAACTAATCTAAAATTATATTCACCAGACTTTACTCCTTCTCTTGTTCACTACTCATTATATTTGATAACATGGTTCAACAGTTACATATTTTTTTTTAATCATTTCCGACCGCATAAAATATTTATATTTTTGATTTTCAGAAATCTCCGCAGATCCCCTTTGGCTGGCTTAAAATCTCTTTTTAAATTCAATGAAATAATAAATAGAGTTCACAATTAGTTTAAACTATATTTATAAAAATACGATGTATATTTTATTTATTTTTAAAAAAATGTTTAAACTAATTAAGAATTATTCATTCATTATTTCATTGAATTTTAGAAAAATTTGAAAGCAAAAAAACAGATTTTGTGTGACATCCCTGATAACATTTTTCTATTAATCCCATTTTTAGTCTTCATATAATACCAACTAACAGCAACGGGTAAAAGGGTACATATTTTAAGTTAACACATACATATAGTATGTAACACACAGAAGGAGGCTAGATAGATCCTATAAAGTATATATATTCTTGATCAGCATTTAAAGGGGAGTAGAACTAGCTATGCCTGTTTGTCCGTCCATCCGTCATGCTGTCTGCCGTATGAAAACATTAATTTCGGAGACTAAAAGAGGTAGAGCTTCCAAATTTGAAACTTAGACTCTCCTAAGCCGTCAAGTATGCACTTGCAAACTGTTTTTCACTAACCCCATTTTAAGGGGAACTCTCCTTACAAATCTACCCCAAAATTTTGGGTTTTTGCATTAATAACGTCAATGTTCCTTATTCTAGGAAGTCTACATTTGCTATTAGTTATGCCTTTGATATTTCAAATGAAATATCCCAATAAGGATAGGACCAAAAAATGTTAGGTATAGACCCCATACAAATTTACACCCTTTTTCAATTTTTTGTTTGAAAGTCCAATACAATAAGGTATATTACAAAGATAGGACTTATTTTAAGGTACATAAATTTTGAGTACAGAGTATCTTGCAGTCGAGCATACTCGACTTCAGCGTTCTTTCTCGATTTTTTTGTATATAAACGGTTAAGTTTAGCCTTCCTGTACGGTGAACACGATAAAATGTTGTGGTTGCACACTTTTCATATCATAAATTTGGTCCAGGTTGTTATCACTAGTCTTGCTTACCCATTTGTTTTGCAATAAATGCATTTCTAGACAGAAAAAAGAACCGAAGTAATGTACTTCCAATATTTTTATCAGCATTTATATTATATAGCCACGTATTTCCGTCTGTATGACGGCAATGTTATACAATTTTCTAGTTTATGGACAGAGAGGTCGGGCAAAAACTTTATTGTGACTCAAAACGAAATTGCTTTAAATATAAAATTTATAAACTCTATTCAATTCATTATATGCATTTAAATTGAAATTTTTATGATATTTTGTTCTATAATTTTTTTAAATATAACTGTTAAAGAACGTTTACAAGAAGGTTGTTTCTGAATACAAACTATAAAATGTTAAACTTAAGCTCACACCTCAAAGACAGTCAGCATCAGCATCATCATAATAACTTATCATCGAACTGGTTTATGTAAATGAGACAATTTGCTTTGGTTAAATGTTAAAAACAAATTTTTTTTTTTCAAAGAAAAAATTTTACTGTAAAATAAAGGTTTGAAGTATTAAATGTTACAGTTACAACGAATTTCCCAAAATGTATATCGAAGATGATATACGTTTTTCATTGATAAAGATATACTTAAACGAATTTAGAACAGCAACAACGGGAAAAATCATCAAAAATTCTAATGAGAAAACCAAGCAACAACATAAAATCACGATAAGTAGTCATGGACAATAGAAATTGAGCTACATATGTGGGTAGATATTTTCTTAAGACTATTTTTCGTTGCAGTATAAAAGTAACAGCATGTTGCATGAAAAACTTATTCACAAACAAGATGCTGTGGCATGGAGTTCTAACAATATTGTGTGAGTAGTTTTCAGTGGAAAAAAAAAATATTTTATTTAATAACTTCTTTTAAATTTCTTATTTCAAGTGCTTGCAACGCTCATCAGCGCACATCCTTATCAGGAAAAGGCAACTACTGTGCAAGCGGCTGGTGTCAAGCAACAAAGCCAACAACAACAACAAACACATTTACAGGATTTAAATGTTGCAGCTGTAAAACATGAAAGTTCGGATATAAACAGCGGAAATGGCTTTGAAAAACATATAACAAAGACGACAGTAGGAAAAGGAGGCGGTGTTAAACTTGTTGTTACTTCACCGCATACTACATTGAAACCAGGAAATACTTTATACTATCAATATCCCGTCAACGATGTACAGTCGCGTCAACGTCAAGGTCAAGGCTATCGGAGACATCCTTATTCTGGTGGATATCCAGGTTATCCAAATGATTATCCTAGCTATTCTGATTATCCCGGTAGCCCAGGTTATCCTGACAATGCAGGTTACCCTGGCAGTCCAGGTTTTCCTGGTAATTCAGGCTATCCTGGCAGCCCTGGTTATCCCGCGGACGGAGGCTATCCTGGAAACTTTGGTTATCCCTATGGCGCAGATTATCCTGGCAATCCAGGTTATTCCGGTGGCCCAGGTTATCCTGGCAACTTTGGCTATGCTGGCAACCCTGGTTATCCTGGTTTTCCAGGTTTTACCGGTTATTCACGGTTTTCTGGCAATCCAGGTTATTTCGCATGGCCATACATTCGCTCAACAGATGACAGCGATTCTTTCGAGGAACCAGAAATTTCAGAAACTTTTGACTATTATCCCAATGATTCAGCAGCACGCCAACATTTTAATCCCACATTTGCCGGTTTTCAGGGTCGTTTCATGACAAATAAAAAAGCTTTAGGAGAATCTAGATTTTCCAATGCGGCTGTGTTCTCAGGCAGAGTACCGCTCTATCAATTACTACAATTAGCTAGCCGAACGCATTAGGACCATAAATCGATCGATCAAAAATTTATTGTATTTAATTAAAAAAAGAACATTGAAAAAAATAAACAAAAAATTGTAATGACTTCATATTCTTTTATTATTTGAATGTTAAAACTCTCAAGCTCTTCGGATTCGTCATAAAAATGCGATAAAAAAAAAAAACTTCAACTGAATACTCAAAAAATTTTGTGTGTGTGTGTGTATTTCAATACCCGATAGCAAGTTTGCTTGAGAATTAAAATTTTTTTTTTTTTTAATGAATTTATTTAACTTTCAAAACAATCCAAGCACATAAGACAAAATAACAGACGCACATTCATTAATTTCGAAATCTGTATGCGGTCAGGAGCGTCAAGATCAACAAACAACGCAAACTGTGAGTCACAAACTCGAAAGATTGACGCACAAATCGGTAAAGTTAAAGATACATATTTTTTTTTTTTTTTATAAATATTTCATTTCAATTGCTCATTGCACAAGCACGTTTTTTTTTTTTTTTTTTTTTTATTATTTTTTTGGTAATAATATCTTCAACATTAAATAATTTAATGAAATTGTCGCGCTAATTAAAACAAAACTCATCAAATGTTAATTGATTTACCTTTATCAGCAAATTTTACAAAACCAGAACAAAAAATAATAATAATAAAAAAAAAACTAGTCGAAAAAACTCTTAGGTTAACAAAATAAAATTAAATTCGTTTAGCTTAGGTAATCCACCGCCGACTCGTAACACTTTCGTTTTAGTAATGAACTCAAAATTGTTCAAAAGAGACCAAAGAACTGGGCACGGCTTTTAAAGAGTTACAAAGTAGCAGAATAAGAAAAAAAAAAAAAAAAAAAATTGCAAACCATTTGGGAATTTTTTTTTTTTATTTCTATTTAATTTTACACACACAACAACACACATATACAGCAAAAATTGTACTTATAAGATAATTTTGTACAAATTTTATTTTATGTACGTACAAGTTTGTTCAAACTCGTAAAGATAAGGCTAAATACTTTTTGCATTTTATCTTATCACTGTTAAAAAGGTGTTTGTTGCATATATTTTCCAATGAAGGGTTCGACGTGCGGCTTTATTGCTATACAAGTTCACTGGTATAGTAGACAAAGAATATTAATGGAAATCAAAAAATATATATGAAAAACAATACTAAATGGAAGTAGGAGAACTTTTAATAGCCGAGACTTCCAAAGCAACATTAGATACATTTAGAAAAGCAACATTAGATACATTATTAGATACATCTACAACTTCACCTTGATCTTTGTTTTAAAATAATTTATTTTTCCTAGAAGTCTTTTGAACACATTTTTCGTTGCTTTTCAAAAAAGGAAAATTTATAAGGTTGTCAAATATTTCCCTTCCGCTTTTTTTCATTGCTTTATAAAAAGTGCTACAGTGATTGGATTTAGTTCAAATATGCGCCGTTTTGTTTGATAATCTGTTTTCATCTAGACGGCAACTACATAATACCCCCTTTTAGAGCCCCCTCCTTATTTGCGAAGAACTCGGACAGCCACTTTTCACAAGCCTCTTTTGAGGCCAACTTTACACCACCAAGGGTGATCGCCATAGACAGAAACAGGTGGTAATCACTTGGCGCTATGTCCGGGCTATATGGTGGAAGCGATAAAACCTCCCATCGGAGCTTTCGTAGCTTCTGACGAGTCACCAAAGATGTGTGTGGTTTGGCGTTGTCCTGGCTTCTGGTCGATCGCCTGCTTCAAGCGGTTTAGTTGCTCGCAGTAGATGGTAGAATTAAGTGTCCGGCCATATGGGAGCAGCTCATAGTGGATGATTCCCTTCCAATCCGACCAAACACACAGCAAAACCTTCTTGGCCGTCAATCCCGGCTTGGACACTGTTTGGGACGATTCATCGGCCTTCGAGCACGACCATTTTCGCTTGATATTGTCGTATGTGATCCATTTTTCGTAACCAGTCACCATCCGCTTCAAAAATAGGTCAAGTTCGTTCCGTTTCAGCAGCACATCGCAGGAATTGATTCGGTTCAGAAGGTTTTTTTGCTTCAAATCCTCTGTAGCGATTTCTCCATAGCCGCGAAATTCAAGACAAAAAGGCGGAAGGGAGATATTTGACAACCTTATATATCTTTGATGTTAATGTCACCTAGTGTAAACACGATAAAGTTCATCACTTTCTTAGGGCCAAGTCACATGATGTAAGATTTTCATGTAATATTTTAAAGATTGTTGCGCAACCTCTTTCTTAGTAGTCTGTACAATTTTTTATTTTTTACTTTCAAGTAAGAAATCGAAATATCGAAAGTAACTAAATGTATCTTTTTGACTCGATTGTATTTAGATAGAAATTTGTATATGATATTTTTTGAACATTTATGTGCATATTTTTGGTGGAACACAAGATTAGATTAGAGATCGTGTAAATAGGGCCTAAAGCTGCCTATTTAATAGTGTCTCGATCTTAAAAATTTTTTTTTCAAAATAAATATATTTCATACTAAAGTTACAAAGTTTTACTAAGTCACCATCTAAATTTTGACATCTCGGCCAAAATTCATGGAATTGATAAATTGATATGAAATGATAAATACAGTAATCCCTCACGTTAAAGGCAACAACTTAATTCTTTACATTTTAGACTCTTGACAACTCAAAAAATAGTCTTTAGTTAACGCAACTTTTTAAATGGTTTTGGTTTTTTTTTTTTGCTTTCTACTCTTTCTAACAAAATTTAGTTTTGGGATTCCCCATTTAAGCATTTGAACGAGTCGTACTACCAAATTTGATACGATGCCTGTACGTATTTCTTTGTAATTAGTAAACTTGATATCATTTCTTTTAAATTAATAAGCCAATTAATGATAGCAACTTGCTCAATATCTATTTGTTGCTTTAAGGGGGGCTTAAAAAATAAATTAAATATAAAAAAGCACAAAAAAATCCATAGAAACAAATTTTTTTATGAATTCGGAAAATATAGTAACTCCCTAACTGCGTTACAAAATAAACAATATAATCAGAAACCCTACTAAAACCGGGTAAATCAATCGAAGAACTTACAATTATAAATTGTTTACAACCACTTTAGATATGTACTATATATATAGCATGTATTTCTACATAAAAAATATGATTTTATTGCAATCGATACTTGGAAATATTGTTACATATACAAATTTATTAAGCAAAATTGAGTGTTGAATTTTACTGAGTTTATACGATAAATTAAAGGTTTTATGATTAAAAATTTGATTTTAAAGATTCTAATACTCTGTTTTCTGCTATTTATTCTATAAGCAATGACTAAGTATACACCTATATCTGATTATAACAACTAACTACCTGACTAACTAACTATAAAAGCAAATCTATTTCCTGGAAAAAGCACTACACAATTATATATGTTATATTTCATGATAACATACAAAATCGTTAAAACAAACTTTATTTCTAATGATAAGGTTCGTACAAATCAAATTCAAGATTCATTATTTTATGACAAATAACACAACAATTTATGAAAGACAGCTGATAATACCAATTGTTTGACAACTAAATTTAAAAAAAAAAAACTTTAAATAGAGCAGAGAACAAAGAGATCTACGAAAAAACAAAAAGATAGACTAAAATGATTCTTCTGGTTTTCTATTTTTTAAAAAATTATTCGCTTCTATTTTCTTTTTGTAGTTACATCACGTTTTGAAAACGTTAATAGCTGCTTTGGGAGTACAAAGCGAATAGATTGTTAAAATGTGTTTTTTTTTTTTTTTTTTTTTTTTTGGGGCAAAGAGTTGAGGAAAGATATAGGTGACTTGTTTTTTGAAGTTCGTTATATGCGGGCACGTGTTTTTTTTATGGTTTTTCGTAATAATTTCTTTGTTTCTTTATGCTTTATGATTTTGTTAAACTGAGTCTATTCTTCTTTATTCCAAGTATGAACTTGTTATTATATTTTTGAAGTTATTGTACTTCAAAGTGTTTAGATTGCTTATACCGCAAATATTAAATCCCATTGCAACGTCTGAGCGAATACGTTGACATTGAGTAACAAAACTCTTTTTGACTTTATTTCGATTTAAAATTTGTTTTTGTTCAATTTCAATACATATAACAATTGAATTTTATTTTGTTTATACAGTTGAATGAAATTCATTGACATATTATTGTGTTTCGTTACCAAAATATATACGGCCGACAGCAATATTTACCTTAATAGTACATCCAAATATTATATTACCGATTTTATTCAAGGCGCTGTGTAATGGCTTTTTTTTTTTTTTTTTTTTGCTTTGTTATCATCGATTGCATTTTTGAATTGTGCATATTGTTTGCTTTAATATTTTATTTTATTTTTTCAACTTAAGTAAATAGGTCAAAATGTTTGTCTTACAACTTAAATAATTTTCACAACGCCTTCGAAATTATTAGTTTTTAATGTTTTCTCAATTTGCAAACAAACTGAAAGAAAGAAATACGAAACAAAAGAAAATATAAGCAACGATTAAACCGAAGCTTTAATATACTCTAAATTTATATTAGTAACAGATTTTATAGGTTAATGCAATTGATTAACAAAATGGAGCAAGATGAAACATAAATTTGTATTTGTTTGTGCGATCATCTATGTATGGATATTTCCAGGAATGAAAAGACGATTTCCTGTACGACATACCTCAGAATTCGAGGAAGCCCTACTATGCGAAAGGCTCAAATCCAAAACTTGAGCTTAATCGGAGCTTTTTTGTGAACTTTATGAGCCTTTTGAAAAAAAAGTGGGACCCCCACAATATCTCGAAAACGGCTTGAGATAAAATCTTGAAAATTTGCATGAATATAGAGGGCTTCTCTTTCCACCAAATTTCATCGAATTCTGAGGTATGTCGTACAGGAAATCGTCTTTTCATTCCTGAAAATCCCCGTATAGTATATCCACTTTTGGGTCATTTATTTTACATATATTTTAGGAGTGGGAAATACAAGGTGTGACATAAATTCTGTGACCTTTTTGACCTACAGGTTTTTTTTTTTATTTCCCTCCGTCACACAATGTGTCAACAGGTATAGAATATTTTTTAAGGGAGACATCGTAGACCCCATAAAGTATATACTATTGATCAGCGCGACAATACGAGTCTAGCCATTCGTTTAGTTTTAAAGATATCGAACTGAAAATTTGAAACTTAAGCTTATCTCAAACCATGTTGAATACAAATTGTTACGCATTTTTAAAGGGTAAAAGGGTATATAAAGGTTGTGCAAATGTATGTAACAGGTAAAAAGGAGCATGATAAACCCTATAAAGTAAAAATATTCTAGGTCAGCACTCAAAGGCGATATACTCGTAGCTATGTCTGACTGTCCGTCCGTGCAACTGTCCGTCTGTCCTGCTGTCTGCCATATGAGAAAGATTATCTCGGAGACTATAAGAAATAGGGCTACAATTTTTAAAAGTCCCATTTTAAGGGCCAAAATTTTGAATTTCAAAAAATTCTTTGTTTCTTATTCGAGGAACTTCGAATTTAGTATAAATTATGCCTTTGATAGTTCCCAATGAAATATCCTCAATATGGGTAGAACCAAAAAAAATTTTACGTATAGCCCCAATTTTTTTAAGTTTTTATATGAAAATCCAATACAATAGTATGGTACTAAGATAAGGCTTAACTTAAGGTTAATAAAGATTGGGTACAGGGTATCTTGCAGTCGAGAATAATCGACTTCAGCGTTCTTTTTTGTTGGTATAGCTTTCATACAAACATTCCTCTAATTTTTGAGTTTTTATATAAAATATGTTTAGGCATAAAAATGTTCAGCGCAAGGCGTGTCGCAGGCTTCGAGTTCAAACTCTAGACGAACCATTACCAAATCAAATATTTAATTCTCATTGAAACGCAATTGTGCTGTTCACGAGGTCTAGCATGAGTGCATAAAAGAATAAGTGCAAATGATTGCAACAACAACCTAGCACAGAAACTTTTGTTGCAATTTTTTGCACTTATTCTTTTAAGCACTCATGCTAGACCTCGTGAACAGCTCATATTAATTGTTCAAATTAATACTTATAATTCAATAATTAATATAAACTAAAATTAAATAACATTAAAAACTTGGTCAAAATTATATCAAATCGAATTGATTTTAATTGAATTCAATGAAGTAAAAATAAAAGACAACAACTGGGATGTTACAAAATCTTCTACAAAAAATATAGTGACAAGATTTTAACTTCAAATGTGAAAGTAATAATGAAAAACGAACGAATAAGACACGAATGCCCTTTATAACTGCTTCCGTTCATTTAACTTGAAATATAATCGTTTAGGAGAAAACTTGACCGTAAACGGATTTTTTATGTGATATTTTAATAATGTGTAAGCTTGCTTTGGTGTTTTTAATGTTAAATCGTAAAATGAATGTTGCTTGTATGTGAACAAATAAAAACACAGACACACACACACACACAAGCATATTGACCGAGTGACCGGCAATTGAGCGGATGGATGGATGGACATTCTGACAGACATGCAGGTAGATACACAGGCGAAATGTCTAAATGACAGACACACACACGATTTTATTTGTTCCTGTTGTAAAAGTTGGCAAACATTAATTCATTTGCAACAAAAATAAAATAAAAAAACACCAAAAACAAGTTAGGTAAACACAAGTTGACCCGGATTGTGTGACCAACGAGTGCACTTATATACATTAACAGAAGCTGAGAATGGTTGCAGCTAAATAAATTGAAGATGCATTAATAAAACTTGTCTAATATGCTAAAAATTATTGTATCCTTTGTTAAAAACTTGCGTTGGATGTTCATATGCAAAGAAAAAGTTGAACACTTCAGATTTATTAATTAAACTTAATCGCAATGAAGATCTGACTTAAAAAGCCTGTAAGATCTATAATGTTTAAGTATAGAGAGAGAGAGAGCGCATTAGTTTCTTATTAACAGTGCCCACATATGACACACAGGCACGCATACATATGTACTTGTTCAAATAAATGAAAGCTTGCAAAAGGAGCAAAGAGCAAAACACCACCAAAAGCCAACAAAGTATCAAATCAATAAACCAGATTTTTCGGCACACAACAGCAATGATCTTGACATGGGCGTACTAATGGGATATGAAAGAGAGGCAACTAACCGTAAATCTAAACCCAAAGACGTCAAAAAATACAGAATGTTTTTTTTTTTAAATTTAATTTAAAAACATATTTCAGTAATACAACATCTATGAAATAAAAATCTTCTATGAGCCAAATCAAGTCAGTAGTCTAAAAGTGTCCCAGTAGTGCTACACCCCTCTTAAGAAACAATTAAAAATATAATGTATGTTTTTTTGGACTATTTTTAATAGATAGAGCGATTGAAGAGAAAGGTTTATATTTTGGAATATCTTGAACCGGGGCCTATTGGTGGCCTTGAAACTGGAAAAGCCAAATATTTGAAACAAAAAAGACGTTAAAAAATTAATTTAGTTTAGTGTTTTTATTTTTTTTTTTTGGAATTGAGGTGAGTAACAAGTCGGGATTTTGGAAAATTTTGACCCGGGGCCTAATGGGTGCCTTGAAACCGGTAAAGCCATATCTTTGGAATGAATAGACGTAGAGACTTGAAACAGGGCTCATTTGAAAGATAGTTAAAAACATTTTTGGCGTTCAAGATTTTCAAGGGATTTCCAAAATTTGGACCTGGGACCCATATGTGGACCCAATATATATTTTTTGACAAATTTTTTTATTTTTTTTTTTACGGGTGAGCACTTAGACGGTATTTTAGAAATTTTTGACCCGAGGTCTATTGAAACTGGGCACATTTGAATGATGGTTTGTCGTGTTGAGGGGATTTCCAAAATTTTAACCCAAATTCTTTAAACCATTTATATTTTAGTCACCAAATAGAAGAAAAAAAAACGCGAGCAAAGCCGTTTAAATTCTTCGGAAGCGAAAGTGAGAAAAAGGCTATACATGAATATGGCAATTAAATCGTATGGTGCGGAAGTACTGGGATCGAATTTAGGTGACAATTTGGTCACCCAATTGTAAAGCGAAACAGATTTCTATACAATAATCCAAAAATGTTATGAACGCTGATTTTTGGAAAATATTAATTGAGTACTGAATTTAATTAAAAATATTATAAGTGTTTCTAGATTAATAAAAAAAAGTTTTTACATATAAAACCAATACAAATTATGGAAGGTGTATATAAAAATAGGATTAGAATAGTAGATTAATTTTCACTAGATTAAAATGATAAATGATTAAAAAACCTCTATGCAAACGTTACAGTGGTTAACCCCGCCTAGGTACTACGCTACTGCACAATGATGTCCAAGTTCAAATCAAGATACAAAGGAAAGAAAGCAGCAGCAGTAGACTTTATAGCGAGCGCATGAATGTATCTTAAACTGGCAGAACCACTTTTTTGAACTTATGTTGCCTGCTTTTACATAGATACGAGTACAATATTTATTTTGCGCACACCGGGTCGCTTAATGAGCTGTTTCTTGTGTATTTGAAGCTTTTATCTATTTTTTTAAATTTTTATTTTTTACAATTTTTTTTTTTTTTTTTGTTTGGTAAGGATGCGTTAAAATTTCCAGTTATGACAAGCATTAATCTAAATAAAAAATCGAAGCTAATAAGAAAATTTATAAAGCCGATAGGAAAGATGTTATTAATTAAATCTTTAATTGATGGTGTTATGATGATCGGTGGACTGAACAGAAGATCATTACGTCTGAGTAAATGATCATCACTTTTGCAATACTGCAATCGGACAAATTGAATATCATCAAGCAAAACCAATAATATAAATAGCAAGAAAAGAAAATGAAAATGTTAATTAGTTTAAAAGGTAGCAAACAACAACGAAGAGACGCGCATAAACAGAATTTAACCTGATTAGATAAATGAATCCGATGAATTTTGGGCGTACGAAACATACCTTTTGAATTTCTTTATTTATTTATATTTTTTTTTTTATGGCGGATACCGTTAAATTGACCCGGCACTGTCAATCAACAAATATGAAATCCGAACTGGGTTTGACAAATTGACAAGTTGCTGTTGCTACTGCTGCGTGGGATCTAATCCGTTGTTTGTTTGCGTCTAAATATTTTAAATGTAAAAGTTTTATTTTTATTTATTTCAATTGCACATAATATTTGTCACACTTTTTCAGTTTTCTGTTTTGGCAAAGAAACACTTGTTTAACGTTTTTGTATATGTATGTACTTCTATTACGACGTTAGCGATAAATAAACATATACATATTTGTGTTTTGAATTTAAATTCGTGCGCCCAAAAATTCTTAAGTTTTTCGTTTATTCAAATTTTGCAAAAAAAAAAAAAATTAAAAATTTTTTGCAGTACTCCGTGGCGCAAACCGCACTTCGCGAAAGCTGCTCTCGCTCTGTCAAAAAGTGAAATAAACGAAACAAAAACAAAACCTTGCTGTCGCACCGATTACAATCTGACTTGAGATTCGATATTTTTTTTGTTATCGATAATTGTTAATATACATCGGTCTTGGGAAAACAAAAAGCTTGAAATTTGCGGCGATTTTGTCGTTTAATAATTTTTTTTAAATAAAGGATAAAAATGCGTTCTACTTCTCAAATTAGTCTTCTTTTAGCTAAAAATTAAATAAGTTTCGAATTTTTAATTCAATTTTATTATCCCGTTGTATATTCTGTTTGTCGGAAAGTTATATATATATATTCTATAAAGTATATATCGTCGCATTCCCGCGAAATGATCGTATGTAGAAAAATGTGATTTTACAGGAGAAGCTTTTTTTTAATTTTCTCAAAGTAGAGTGGTTTTTTAGCAGCCATTTTTTCATAAGATCTTATTTTATAGTTGTAATAACGAATGCTTGTTAAATTTTTTTTAAATATGGCCAATTGTGTTTACAGCAGCAATTTATTTAAACATACGACCATTTCGCGCGTCATGTTTTTGGTGCAAAACAATGTAAGTTCAACATACGATATGAGAAAATCCTTATTTATTTATATAAAAAAAGTTAAAATAAAATTTTGTTTTTGTTTTTATTAAACTTATGTAAGAAATTCATATAAATCATATTTTTCTGTATGAAATTAAAGTAAATATGAAAATAAAAAAAAATAAAATATTGCATAAGGCAAACATCTTCAGTTTTCATCTTCTTCATCGGTTTCATCTAAACAATCTACGATTGTTTTAAAATTTTTAAGATTTACATATTCACTATGATATTTAGTAGGTATACTGTTAACATTGCATAGATTTTTTAAATCTAAAAACTTCTTTTCTGAAATGCTTAACTTGTTCTTGTATAAACTTTTAATATTTTGATTCAAGTTTGATATTTGAATAATTTTTTTTGTATTTGTGTTTTCGAAATATTCATAATTCAATTCCATTTCTCCGTTGTGCAAAATAGCTGTACGTAAATTGCTTAAATTTAATGTTTGATTTTTAAATAATGAATTGGCAAAACGATTCCAATTTTGGAAATCCTTGTACGTTAATTCAACGCACTCGTATCCGGATGGATGTGTTCTTGAATTTCTTATAAGAGTCGGCCATTCACTTGGCGCCCAAACATTGCGATTTCTAATAAAAGATTCAATGGTGCTATGTACAGAGTCTACAGGCATCATTGTATGACCAGGAAGCAAATAGGTGACTTTAATTGTTTTCAAAAAAGTTGAAGTCTTTAAAAAATGTGCTAAACCAGCCAGCACAGCCTTGTTTTTATTTTGACCAGCACAACTATCGCAATAAAGGCTTAGACTTGATGTTGTTTTTTTACTATCTAGAATAAGCAAATACTTTACAAGAGCTGAGCGTATTTCATTACTGCCTCTTTTGCCATCAATTTCCCCCCACAAAAAGCAGTACCCATTTCGTGTACCATTTTCATACAGACTTAGATTGTAGTAGGAGAATTTGCGTGAGTAAAAAAGGGTTACATTTTTGGAAAATGGAGTATGCAAAACCTTTTGCATTCCTATTTTTGTACGTTTAAAGTAGTTAACAACACTTAAAAAAAAATTTATATGGACATACGATAATTTCGCGCGCACAGAAAAATGTTAGTAAACATACGATTAAATTGAAATTGATTTTTTTCCGAAACTACAGCGAATTCATTTGTAATTTTTTGCAAGTATGTGAGACAGACGTTTTCTAACCGTTCTGCATTAAAATCTCAATTTCGCAAAAAATCAACATACGATCATTTAGCGGGAATGCGACGATATATTCTTGATCAGCGTGACGACACGAATCGATTTAGCCCTGTCCGTGTGTCTGTTTGCTGCTGCGCGATTTATACACTCAGTTTTAAAGATATTGGGCTGAAATTTTAAACTTAAGCTTTTCTAGGTCCTGTGTACTTTGTATTCTAAAATCAACGTAACACGCCCACTTTTAGGTACAGCCCCCATACAAACATACAACATTTTGTCAAGTTCTTATACTGAAAAAAAATTATTCATAGATAGAATTGGCTCACCTTGAGGCCAAAAAGAAGCAGCTAAATCTAAAGTTAGCTAAATTAAACTGGCTACTCGGCAGAAGATCTGAGCTGAGCACTCGCAACAAAATTCTGCTTTACTGCCCAAATGGACCTATGGTATCCAACTCTGAGGGACGGCAGCTGAATCCAATATCGAAATCCTACAGCGTTTCCAGAGCAAGGGGCTCCGCAGGATCATAAGTGCGCCAACCTACGTCAGAAACTCCGTCATCCACAGAAATCTAGAATTAAAAAAATTTTTAGTTGAATCTCGACGTGGCCCATCCAAGTATTTTCAACAATCGTTCCACGGGTTACGGTATCCCACAGCCAACTCCAAATTAAACTTTAAACAAACAAATTGACTTGAACTTTTTTTTTTTTTTTTGCTGAAAATAGTTTATTTTATTTGTTCATGAGCATTTTAACAACATCGTAACAGAAACTTATATGGTAACAATATAGCTAACAAACAATGAAAGCACACCAATGGAAAGGGCTTCTGTTTCTATTTGTTTTAAATTCATCTATATTCAAACTTAATGTGAAAAAACCAACATTTTATATGGCTAGATTTAAAAAAATGCAAAATGTACTACAAATGTGGTTTCATAGTATTTGTTTGTATTTTTGTTCTTGTGGTGTAAATCACACTTGTGGATAGGTAACAATGCACGTTGGAGGAATACTTTATTAGACAAGGCTAAAGCCCTGAGTTTGTTGTATTGCCTGCTGTAGTTTATACTTAAGACGTTCCTTGGTCTTGTAGCGAGGTAAATCTAGAAGATTAAAACAGGTATGCGCTACTGGCAAGAAACGATCATCTGATGTTGGTTGTATGACAATCTGTACATGATAAATGTATAAAAATCAATTTTGTACGAAACTCAAATTATATTTGAACAACTTACTTTTATCGCTTTCATGCCTTGTATAGGTATGCGATCACTGCCAGTCAAATACATTAGAAAATTTTTCTTTTCTGTCAACGGCAGATCATGAAATACTTCCCAAAACCATTTTATCTAAGAATAAAAAGTAAGTAATAAAATTAAAAAAGTTTTACAATTTATTATTTTAATTACTGTGATATCTCCGGACGTATAACCAGTCTTATATTCGCAATTGTCTTCCAGTGCTTGCCAGTCGTAATTCTCGTTGCCCACTA
Source organism: Leucophenga varia (assembly GCA_018903435.1). Lineage (NCBI taxonomy): Eukaryota > Metazoa > Arthropoda > Insecta > Diptera > Drosophilidae > Leucophenga > Leucophenga varia. The sequence goes on from JAEIFJ010001868.1 coordinate 727,583, forward strand.
CTACAGCCATAAGCTCCTCGGCTCTGAATATCGTCAAAACCCGTCCTTGGCAAACCTTCATAAAACCCTTATGAAATGCTTTATATTGTTCTTCGACAGATTTATTGAATATATAATCCACATAAAGTTCGACAAACTCTTGCTTATTCTCCAGTGTCACACTTATTTGGTCACCATTTGTCTTAAGGCACTCAGACTTTGATTCTCCGTATATATCACGTGATATTTCAAAAGTTAGACCAAAAACATTCTCAAAATCATCACCATTGTAATCCAAGATGGCCTGCATTGAGTTAGCTAGCGCAGGTGAAAGATCACGTAGATCACTTAAATCGACTGGTTCGTCAAGTAGCTTCTTGTACAAAGCCAGTGGAAATGGTAGATTTATAATAGTAAAATTATAAATGGCAAGACCACATAGCACACCAACGAGAAAATACATGTTGGTCGTCTCAAAAGTGAGTTCAGCAAACCATACAGCACGCGAATCTTCGTGTTCCTTGAACATGCCATATTTTGGATCAATAAGATCCTTAAGGAGTAACATAAAGAACTCTTTGCGAACGCCACCTGCATCCTCTGCCTCCTCTCCGTGAAATTTAACCTTTAACGGTTTTTTTAAATCTCTTTGGGAGTGTTGTTGTATTTCACGCAAAGTGTCTTGTACAATATTTTCTCGAGAAACATTCAGCAAAATGAACTGAGAAACAGGTATGCCGAAATTCAACATATTATAAAAGGCCTGGTAGATAAATAATAATTTTTATAATAAAAACGAAAACGAATAATAATTGAAGCTTTTATTTCTACGCTTACATTTGTTGCTGCATTTTGCATAGCGGAGTGCATTTGCAGTGCTTGATCTGTTTGGAGCAATGTTGTTTTTGTCGCAGCATTAAATAGGAATGGATAGTTACAAACATTAAAACTGTTTGACTGTAACGATAAATATAAAAAAATTATATAAATTATAAATTTATATAATTTAGTACCAATTCTTACTTTCTCAAGCACCCATCGAATATATTCTTGTTGTATATCGATGTAATCAGTCAATTCGGTCCAACAAAATGTTTCATAACTCAAACGTTCTTCACGCACAGTATGATTTATGCGATGAAATAGATCAAGTAATCGCAGTATTGAGTGTAAATCCGGATTGTTTGTTATTATCTAAAAAAAAAAAGAAGAATACATTGTCAATACTTTTGAAAGCACTTCCATAACCTTTATATTTACATTTATACTTCGCTCCGAATTCGAACTAACATTTTGATTATTGCCCATTTGGAAGCTGATTATATGCACCACAACGTGCATATAGCTTGAAACCAAGTAATCAAAGAAATCAATTGGCGATACGGACCACCATTTCATTAGTATTTTTAAAGGATTCTCCATCAATCTTAAAATGGCATTGGTAAAAGGCACATGCAGTGTTTTGTAGTGCTTCGTATTAACGAATTCGTGATACAGTGGCAGCAACAAATAGACGCGCAGAGTTTCTGCATCAGCTGGTGATGCTTTCAGTGTCCCTATTAATTCGTTGATTATTTTGTCCCAAATCTACAAATAATTTAGTAGGTTTTTACTTTTTGTAAATTAATAGTTTCTTACAATTTGTTTGACGCTTTCATTTTCCACATTGCGCAGTTTATCAAAGGCCAGCTGGGCTTTTTGTAAGTCTATACCATGGTTTCTCGATGAGCAGCAAAGGTGTTTATCGTGGTCTTCCAAAAAGGATGCATTAAAACAAGATTGACTTTTAAATAACAATTCTAACATATTTAAAAATCCAAATCAACAGAATCTTCTTTTTTTATTTCGGAGCATTGTCTCATACATTCAAATGTTAAAGTGAGTATCTGCGTTTTTGAACTAAAATCGAGAAATCAATTTATATGTATGTATATAAATATATATATATATATATTTTTTAATTACATATTAATTTACTTACTCGTATAAACGGCAATCAACCGCCTGAATTTTATTATCAAAATTTGAAGTTGTTACCATTGATTGATCGCCACCAGAAAATATTTGCCGCACAGTTATCGGTGTGCTAGGCTTTGATTCACTTTCCTGTAGTAAAGCTGTGCCGCTTGGGGATACCTTAAGTAGTTTAGAGAAGTTAACATTAAAATGTTTCTTAAAAGTATTAAATAGATACTAACCCATGGCCCGAGAACAACGTGAGGCGTTGCATGATTATTTGTTGAACGTATTCCAAGTTGTCCAGAACTTCCCAAGCCAAATCCGTATACACGTCCACGAGATGGCACTAATGCAAGTGAGTGACGCATGCCGCACGCAATTTGCGTTATTGTACTGCCCATCAATCTAAAAAAAGGAACATAGGCCAACGTTAATTTAAATAAAAGTTCATACAAAAAAATAAAATTTTTGAAGACTTTGAATTCTGGCTAATGATCTTAGAGCATGAGAAATATGGAAATGGAAAAGTGACAGTAAGTTGAAATATTTACTTACTCTCCAACCATGCGCGGTAGTATCTCACTTCCATAACAACCATGACCCAGTTGACCGTATGCGCCCGCACCACATGTGAAAACTCCACCATCCATTGTGAGAAAAACAGAAAACTCATCACCGCATGATATGTATCGAACGCTTAATGTTCGTAAAGTTTTTAATTGAGATGGAAAGGCCCGATGAACATTATCGTTCAGACCCAATTGACCGCTGCTATTACGACCCCAGCCAAATACAGCTGCTGACTTAGTAATAAGAAACGAATGATTTCCTCCACATGTTATATATGCAATGGGTAACCCTGACAGTGAATTTAAAAGCAGAGGAAAGTTAATATGCGTCAATTCGTTAATGGCTTGAACACCGAGTTGGCCATAAAGATTAGAGCCCCATGAATATAGTTCACCACCTGTAAACCAAAACCAAAAAAAAAAGTTTGAGTACGACATTTTTTTTGACAATATCACAAGTACTTACAGCTTGTTAGGGCGAGACTGTGATTACTACCAGCAGCAATTTGTACTACAGTTTTTGCGACCAGATGCTTAATAATTTTAGGTGTTGTGACTAGATCTTGGTCGCTTCCTTGACCAAGTTGTCCGCAATCGTTGTCGCCCCAACTGAACACCTGACCCCATTCTGTAAGTGCCATGGAATGTCGCGCACCACAGCTTATTTGAGTTACGACATAATTATCTAACTCAGCTATAAGTTCTATAAAAAAATAAATGATAAAAAAGTTAGTACAACGTCAAAGAAATAGAACTACAATATAAACATTATTCACTTAAATCTGCAGCAAGGATACCGCATGGGTTTAGATATAACTCTTGTTTCTAAGGATATACAAAAAAAATATATTTAAGCTAGCCATTCGTCGTGGACAGAAATGCAAACTTATTGATTTTAGATAATATAACGTAATAACTGTTTAAAGTTTCTTAAGCAACGGTGTAATTATGAAAAAGTGCCGTTTCATAGCAAACGAAAAACAGAAATTGTTTTGCGCTCGATATACATTTTAATTTTTTTTTGAAATTTGAACTACTAAAAAAAAAAAACTCTAAAGAGGAATATTTAAGGATTAAGAAACATTTTAAGGTGAGGTTGTTACGTTGAGGACTACACGATTTTTAAAATTAATCTTTTATAAAGAAATAAGTCTTTTCTTAAAGTTGACATACCAAATAGAATGTATATAACAGGCAAAACTTAGTTTTTACAATAAATTTTTATACAACTGTTGGTATTGAGTTCACTGACGAGCGATCAGCAGGCTGATCAGTGACAGTTAAGAAGCTGAAAATTTTACTGCAAATTCATTTTATGATGTAAGTGATGTAATGGAGTGGCAAAATCAAACTAAAAAACCATTGGAATTACTAAATCTAGAGATTTAATAAATGACTCATTTAGAAGCTGCTAGGACGAGATTTTAGAAAATTTGGGTTCGCGCAAACTATTGCTAAAAAAAAAAACAAAGCCGCGGATACAAGCTAGTTGTTTTATAAAAACTTTAAGATTAGTTGGTCTTCCAATAATAAGCATTGAAACATCGAGTTCAAAAAGGTCAATGTTTTTAAAGATGTAATTCTCGTTTCAGACAAAAAAATTTTATCTAGAGACGAAAAGAGTGTTCCTAGAATATTATATATATGAAAGACTATATAATCTTAGATTTTGCATATTCTGAATGTTTCAAACAGGTTTGCACTAATAAATCTATAGGGTCACGAAGGTTTAGTAGATATTAACCAAGTTAAGGTTACAAAAGAGCGTAAGTATCTTACAATTAAATTAAAATATGAAATATGAATATTTTCTTTGAATGTAAAAATCAACTCTACGCAAATCAAAATGTGATATATGCTTGCGTAGTACATACGAAATGGCGACATACGTGGCCTTTTGGTTGGAAGTTCATGGCCCAATTGATGATGAGCATTTGATCCGCAAGAGTAGATTTTTCCATCGGCTGTAAGAAAGAGCGTATGACGATGACCGCAGGCTATTTGTATGATGTCTGAAGATGGCTCCCAGTTTAACATGCGTGGTGCTAATATCTAAATGTTAAATATGCGTAATAGATTTTTATTTTTTATTATACACTATTATTTTTGTCTTATCGCCATACCAACCTGTTCGTCCTCAATACCGCCAAGGCCAAGTTGACCGTGAGATGTGCTACCCCAGCAATATAATTCCATTGCGTGTAACGTCGATGTATCGATGGATGGATTAATATTATTAATTGTTAGTTAAAAAATCGAAGCACACAAAAAATTTAGAACTATGCTTGATTTTTTATTTTTAACGTTTAATTTTGAATGTTCTAGAAGACGGAAGAAATAGCAACATTCCATTCCACTCTTTCGCATCGCCTTTGTTTTTGTTGTTTTGTTCAGTTATGTGCGTTGCTGTTTTTCACTAGAACAATACGTTATTCCTTTCTTTTTTTTATTGTACTGAATTTTATTTTATTATTTGTTATTGCTTTTTATTATATGTTAACACATATAATAAAGCTTGTTTTAGATATGATTTAGCAATTAATAAATTGTCCCAATTGAAAATAAACCATTTGTTTTGCTGCCGACAGAGATTTGCAATGGTATTGCAAAATGACGTTGGGTCTGCCAACTTGTTTTTTGTCAAAGCATAAAAAGTTCAATTTCGGTACACTGAGAAAATATTTATAGTAGTTAGTGAGTATTAATATCTCAAGATCATTTAAACAAATATTACCCAAAAGAAAAATGCGTAGTTCATTTTTTTTTTTTTTTTATTTAAAAGTTTCTACAGCCATGTTGTACGGAAAAAGCGTAAACTGTAAAAATAAATGAATCGTAAAAATTAAATTAAAATTCAGCCTTCTATTCTATCAACAAAAGCAAGATAAAATAATACTAAGATTGTTTTTTTTAACTTCTGGAAATTATGTGTTACTACAAATGGGATAAAATTTTTACAGTGACAATTTTGCTTTCGATTTCCCATCTTTGTGTTTAATACCATATTGTATAAATAGCAACGTAAAGTTGCCACTAACATCAATCAGTAGGCAGATCCATGGTGTAATAATACAAGGTATTGCCACTTCATCAAATTAGTAACTTGAGCGTTGCTCGTGTGCAAGAACGAGATAGATTAGAGAGAAGAAGATAGATTTGAGAACATTTTGTTGTTGCTGTTGAGAAATTTTTGTTGCTTCTAATTAAAACAAAAAATAAATGCATTTTTAGTACAAAATGTCATGTTATTTTATGCATTATTAAATCTACATATCTTAAAAGGTAGAAAACTGTACAGCGTAGCAGTTAATAGTTCTCATTGACCTCGTGGAAGAAAACAAAACCATTCTCCATAGTAAGCTGGAAATCAAATATATACAAATGTATTTTGCATTTAATGCATTGTAAGTCAGCTGAGTTTTGTTTACGAATTTGGCTAGTGCTGCTAGTGTTTTAAAAAGTCGTATTTTGCAGCACTGTAACCTTATACTGTATGTTGTTTGTGTTTGAGAATATGTTAGTAAAGCGTCGAAAATAAAATTTGTTATTTTTTTCTTTTTTTGATATTCTCTCAAACAGAAGCACTTATGCCACTTCATAAGTAAAAAAATATGTCATTAAGCGTTCAGCAAAAAATTTGAATCTCTGAACACTGAACCAGAAACCATGAATCACTAATAATTTTCTGCTGAAAGCATTGATACAAATCAGTGTATATTAATTTTAATATATTCAAATCAATCAGTATTAGTAAAATATATTATCATGATTGCTGATCAGAGTGGCCAGCTGGAAGAAGAGAAGCAGAACACTAATCAATGATCTAAAGTCTCTGCTAAACTCGCTAAAATAAAAAAATAAAAAAATGTAACAAAAATGCAACTTTTGAAATTTCTAAAATATACAATAAAAAGCAGCTAAAGTTATACAATAAGTGTTAACAATTTTTTTAAGTGTTAACAATTTTTTTTCGCAGTGTATATCAGCTGCACATTTGTGCTTTCTCTCTGTTTACGTTGACCTTTAAACTGCGCGGCGGAGTATTTTGTTTCGTTTTGCTTGAATAAGCACGATAAGCGATTAAAAATACTTAATAATCATATTTTAATATAACATACCCAAGTAAAATCTCTTCACTAGATTGGCAAGAACCATAGCCGGTTGTTTAGTTTTGTACACCACTGTTGCTGACGACGTTGCATTTTTTTTTTTCGTATTGCTTTTAACAAGCTAAAAAACAACAATAATGCAGGAGGCCTACGTAAATGTTAATGGTATACCTACGCACATATTAACGTGGGGTGGTTGGATTGAAGAGTCATTAAACAATGTTTCCGAGATAACTTTGTGCATTACGGGAAATCCTGGATTGCCCGGTTTTTATAAAGAATTCGGTGAAACATTGCAGCAGCGTTTAGGTCAAATGCCGGTTTGGGTTATTGGTAAATTATTTAATTATTCATTAAAGTTATTTTTTTTATAGTTTATTAATCGCATTTTCAGGACATGCTGGTCATGCTGATCCACCAGAAACAAGTCTGCGTCAGGTGCCACAATTAAAAGGCAATGAGAAGCTGTTTAATCTCGATGGACAAATTCAACATAAAATTGATTTTATCAATAAATACGTGCCGCAACATATAAAAATACATCTCATTGGCCATTCTATTGGCGCCTGGATGATTTTAGAGCTACTTAAAGAACAATCGGTGCACGAACGTGTAAAAAAATGCTACATGCTTTTTCCAACCGTCGAGAAAATGTTGGAATCACCGAATGGCTGGGTTTTCACTAAAATTGCAATGCCTATATATTCCGTATTTGGTTTTCTAGTTATTTTCTTTAATATGTTGCCGGTAACTTTTCGCATTTTATTTATAAAAATCTACTTCTGGTTATTTTCCATTCCTAACCATTTCGTTGAGACAGCACTACAATATGCCAAGCAATCGGTTACCGAAAAAGTTGTCTTTTTTAGCGGACGATGAAATGGCTAGAGTTCGTGGTTTGGAGCACGATGTCGTTGAGGATAATTTGCACCTTCTTAAATTTTATTATGGTACTACGGACGGTTGGGTGCCAGTCAAATACTACAAACAACTGAAGGAAAAGTATCCGACTATAGATGCGCAACTTGATACTAAGCAGATTGACCATGCGTTTGTGTTACGTTCCTCAAAGCCAATGGCGGAAATTGTGAGTGCAATGATCGAACAGAATTCAAATTGATTGATTATCATTAACATGCCCTCCTGGATAGAACCAGTTGCTTGCCTGCCAATTTCTAACCATTTACATTATATTTTATTTTCATAATCATACTTGATTATATTGTTGTATTTATTGAAATCGCGAGCAAATTTATTTTAAAAATAAATAAATACATATTTATTGAATTATACAAAATAAAAATTTAAGCAATGAATAACTTTTTATACATTTCTTTAAAAAAAAACTAATATTTTTGCGCCACTTTATAAACTAGTAAACTAAAAATGAAAGTAAATAAATCAAATAATTTTTGTATTATTTTCAAAATAATATATAAATTGATATTTAGTTTTCTTTGCTGGAGCGTGAGCCAGAACGACTGCGGGAACGCGATCCAGATTTAGAACGTGGAGAATCAGAACGACTACGTGATCCTGATTTTGATCTAGAACGGGAACGAGAATCAGATTTAGATCTACTACGGGAACGTGATTTTGATCTGGAACGTGATCGAGAACCAGATTTAGATCTACTACGGGAGCGAGATCCTGATTTAGATCTGGAACGGGAACGAGATCCTGATTTTGATCTGGAACGGGAACGGGAGCGAGAACCAGATTTAGATCTACTACGAGAGCGAGATCCTGATTTTGATCTGGAACGGGAACGAGATCGAGAACCAGATTTAGATCTACTAAGAGATCTTGAACCAGATCTTGACCGCGATTTAGAACGTGACCGAGAACGAGAACCAGACTTCGAACGAGCCGATCGATCGCTTTCATCACCAGAATCAATACGATTTCTAACGCGTTTTTTACGTCTGACTCCCTCGCTCTCGCTACCACTGCCACTGGCACTTCCGCTACGTCTGCGTTTACGTCCACGGTCGCTTTCACTTCCACTGCCGCTACCACTACGACTGCCGCTAGGACTTCTACTACGACTGCCACTTTTGCTGCGCCTTCCTTCAGATTCACTACCGCTGCGGCTTGCACTACGGCCTCTGCTACGTTTACCACCATCACTCTCAGATTCACTTGTTGATATCGTTTCCTTAGATACAATCTTAAGTCGTTGTTTTGCTGAGAGAGTCTTGTCCTTTGCCTCCTTAGCAGGTGCACCCTTCTTCTTCTTTTGTCGTTTCTCTTTTCCAGCGCCACGTTCACCGCCTTCACTATCGCTCTCATAGCGTTCAGTTTTACGTTTTCTACCGCTACCCTTTTTACGTTCACCCTTCTGCTTCTTTTTCTTTGAATGCCGTTCGCTGTCACCTTCGCGTGGCCCTGCGTCACTATCCGTGCCAGAGATATAATCATCCTTTCTCGGACGACCACTACCTTTTTTGCGTTCCTTGTCTGGCGGTGGTTCGCTTATAATTAGTATGTTTTTAGTCTTCTCAACATATTCTTGACGTTTGGCCAACATTTGATCACGTGAGTGCTTTTGCAGCTCTTCACGTTTCTTACGATCCTCTTCTTGTTTAAGACGGAATGCCATACGTTCCTCCTCTTGTTTGCGACGCAAAGATTTCTCCTCTTCATCAATACGGCGAGCACGTCCAACATGATATTGAGCTTGGGACAACAGATCTTGACATTGATTGGCTTCGATGGTAGCAACTTCAATGTTAAAACGTGTTTTATCTCCATGAACAGACAAATATTGGAAATAGTTTTGTGCCAATTCTAATTCATGTACCGCTTGCAGTACAACGTCCAAAGTCGATTTTTCATCCTTTAATATGGTAATGGCTAATCTAGAAAGCACTACTGCAATATTGAACAACAGCACCTTTAAAGAATAAGAAAAGAAAACATTGTTATTCAGTTCTTTCGGAAGATAATTTTTCCATCATACCGTATCCTGTGGTGCTACTCGACGCGCTTTTAGTAAAACAGTTTTTGCCTCCTGCAATTTGTTAGCTCGAACATAAGCTCGCGCCAAATATTGCATGACTTCCACGTTATGGTGTTTGTAGAATTTTTTCATACAGTTTTCATACATTTGAATAGCGCTAATGTATTGTCTTTGCTCCACGTAGACATGAGCAATATTGAGCCAGACATCGCTGAAGTCGGCTGTTGCTTCGCGCACCTGTGCAAATATATCACGAGCCTCAATCATGCAGCCTTTGTGTGCCAAAACTGCTCCAATGCCGTTAGTTGCCCAAATATTACGTGGATCGTTGCGTAAAACCTGTTTGTATATACCTAACGCCTTATCCTGGTGCTTACGTTCTTTTTCTTTATCACGCGATGGTTGATGTAAAGTTTGCAATGAGAAATTACCAAGCGCAATCAAAGAGTATGCATCGTTTGAAGTGCTTGGGTTTTTTAAAATTGTTTCAAAATTTTTCTGACCTAGCGCAAATTGCATCTTTGCCAAGTGGAGATTGCCAAGAAGTGATCTATGAAAATTTTTATAGAGTTTGATTATTTGTAATTGTAAACTCATTTAAAAAAAACTCACCTAGCATCCGGATTGTCGTTATTTATGTTGAGTGCATCTTTGAAAAAATCAGACGCCACAAAGATCAAACCCTTATCACGAGCCATACAGCCCAGACGTAGGTAACAATCAATGTAATTAGGATGTTCCTTCAAAATATCCTTGTACAATTTATCAGCGACATCGTAGGAACTCATTGCCTCATTTAGTCGTGCCAGATTATATTTCATTGTTACGACAATCGATTCATAGTATTTCTTATCATTTGGCGCCTCGGCTTCAGCACGCTCCAAAGCCTCCTCCAGTTTCTGTCTGGCCAACTTTAAATTACCAAGTCGATAGTGTAGTGCGGCTACGTTGCTTAAAATTTCAGCGGGTATAGCCACTTTGACTTTTTCACTTAAAATGCTTGATGCGGTAGCATAGGCACTAAGCGATGCTTGTAAATCATTTTGCTCCAGTATTTGTGCCAGCTCGATCCAAGCCTCAACATCATCTGGAAATTGTTCAGTGACTTTTTTAAGATGTGTTTTGGCCATATCGCGTTTAGTTTGGGAATTCGAGTTAGCATAGAGAGATCCTAGAATTTTCATTGTCTCATAGTTTCCCGGTTGAATTTTGAGCACTTTCTCGAAACATTGAGCAGCCTTAAACGAGAATAAAACCGAAATAAGCAATTGTTACAACACTTTGATATAAACTACTTACATTTTCAGTGTCGCCGCGATGTATATACATCTGTCCCAAGCCATAGTGGGGCAGTACGAAGTTGGATGGCGCTATCTGTGTAGACTGATAATAGTATTGAAAGGCTTGGTCATAATCACATTGTGCATGAAAACTACGAGCTAGTTGGTAGCAGCTTTCAGCACGCATTGCTTCGATTTCAGTGTTATGAAATGCATGCAGTGCCAAATGGTGCACCTTTTGATAGTCCTTTTGAAGAAAAAGTGATTGGCCAAATGATTCAGCACCATCGGATTGGCGTTGTCAATCGTATACGCTTTCGACAGCATTTGAACACCGATTTTATTTGACTCCGGTTCATGTAAATTTAACTTGAGTATGGCTAATCCTATAAGTGCTCCCACGCAATGTGGATCCAGTTGTAGTGCACGTTCAAAGGCAAGTTTCGCCTTTTCCGCATGATTCATTTTCAGAAAACAGTGTGCCATGCCAAGACGCACATTCGCTGGTCCATTAGGATTTGTGCGCAAAGCCTTTTTGTAGAAAGCCAATGCGCCACGATAATCTTTTTTGTTAAACGCAATACACGCTTTGCCCAATAGCGACGGAATATTTGCCGGTGACTGATTTAACACAAAATTAAATTGTGCATCGGCCTGTTCCATTTTATCGCCTTCAAGCAGGCAAAAGTATGCACGGCCCAATAAATGATTTTGATCGTACATTATAATCTTATCGGCTGTGGTATACAGATTAGTTGCCTTCATAAACAGTTCACGTTTTTTATCCTTGGACTTTTCGCGGTTTGCCTCTTGCACATAATGCGCTGCCAGCATATCAAATGCACGCATTTGATCCTTTTCAAAGTCACGATAATCCTTTGTACCCCTGTCGCGGGCGGTCTCAAGTAATGTGATAAAATCATCTGTCTTCTTTTGTTTGTAATATGCGAGCTAAATAAATAACGATATATGTTAAAATAAAATTCGATTCTTAAAAACTTTGACTTTGCAATACTTACAGCAACATTGACCCAAGTGTTCAGCTGTGAGCCTTCCTGCTCCAAAATGCTGAGCACTTCAGTGCACTCTGGCAGTTGCTCAGGATCCACTTCGATGACCTGAAAACATAATGCAATGCAGACATCAGTTTGACATAATGTATGGAAAATACCGTGGCGAAATATTAAATATCTACAACACTCACCTCATCGGTATCGCGTAGTGGAATTTCGATGCTGGCTGACATCTTTGTTTCGGAATATCACTGCTAGAACTATTAATATTCCTTCAACACGTGTAACTTTATAATTAAAACCGAAAAAACGAAATATAAAGCTGCAATTTTTGACGCCGCAGTTCGACGCCGACGCAAGTAAGGCGCAGTGTGACCAAAATTGATCAACGTAAAAATACCAGATTTAAATAGAAACGTATAGTATATAGATTTTATAATATAGTTTGTAACATCAAGCTAGCTTCATGCAGACTTGTATAATTTCAACCTAGAATAGGTTTTTACGTTTGTGAATACTTTTTTAAAACTAACTTTATTTTAAAATTAAACAAGCTTAAATACCTCCGTCAAAGTGTTGAAATGCTATCGCACAACACATTGCTGCTGAGCGTTTCTCAGAAGATCTTAAAATTTTATGACGCCTGTTGTTTATGACACTTGTAGCTGCGGTACAGTAACAGTCCTACTTTGATAATTAATTTCTGATTTTTATTACACCGACAGTAATAAAATTATTTAAAGTTTTCATAAATTACTCAAGACTTAAAATAAATATTTTGAGTTATTTATTTTTTCTCCTATTAAATAATACATACAGTGCTTCACAGCTTAAAAGATTCACTCTTTTTAAAAAGTTCCAACCGTTCTATCCTCAAAACAACGCGATATTTAAAAAATCGTGAAACGTCATTTTTTAGATATATTTTTCTAGTTAAAATTATTATTATTAAAATAAGATATGACCAAGTTACCCTTGGAAAACCAAAAATTAGGCACAAGATATATTTCACAACTTATTTGATGCATTGATTTAGGCTTTGAAAAAATTGAATTTTAATATATTTGGTTTTTTTTGTGGAGAAGGCAGGCTATATAATTTTAAACAAGTTTCACGCCATTTTGTATTGATTCCACCAATTTTTTTGGGCTTCCAGGCGTTGTTTTGGCCCATTCCTTAAATTATTTATATTTTAGCTAATCCTGGCTAGATATCATGGGTTTTCAGATGGTTTGTCGCAATGTTAAATTTTTAATAATAAAAACATCAGGTGATCGTACAGGAGGTTCCATTGGAAAGCGACCATTCCAGAGGTACCAGGTCATCAAAATCACTGCCTTGCACTTAGGATAAAATATGTTGGTTGAATCAGAATTGGACCCTTATTCCAAGAGTATCGGCACTTTGGACCATATTATGCATCAGAATATTAAAACAATCCCTACTATTTGTTGCATATTTATTTAATCATGGTTTCCAACATCGGTAGCTGGTCAATAGTAATATTATTTATTTATTTATTATACGCCAATTTATTGTGCCGAAAAATCCAGTGTAACCGATTTTTATAATTTCTTCATGCCAAAAATTACTTTAAAATCCCATTATCAATTTTGCTTAAAAAAAAAAAAAAAAACAATAAAATTGTTGCTGTAGATAACACAAAATGAATTTGTTTTATATAAAATAAATAACATAAAAATGTAGAATACAGTGTTGTAACGCGGTGTGTTATCAGTTTAAAGTCAATATGCTTAACAGCGTACCCGTTTTAGAAGTTTTTCGTTGCTCTCCAACATTTTTGACAAGGGCAAAAGGAAAGCAAGGCCAAGTAGCAACAGCTGTTTTTCGATTACGTAATTTCGGTACAAAAACAACAAAATTGGCGCAAAATATTTCAGCAGAGGCGTCGTCAAATTTTTTGAATTCAATTCGAACAAGTGTGTGTTCCGGACGACAAAATTATTCGCGCTATATAACCTTTAACAACAGCAAAAGCAAAATCATGTCGTCGCCGCCTACTGTAGCCGTAAAAAAACTTTGTTTAGATTCGTACGACATAATTGGCTTTGATCTCGATTGCACACTGCTCAGATACAATCTCAATGAAATGCTCCAATTGGAATATAACGCATTGCGGAGATTTCTCGTTGAACAAAGAGGCTACTCAGCCAAGCTACTCGAAGCAAAGCTTGACTGGGATTTTTTGCAAAAAGGTCTAATTATCGATGCTGAAAATGGAAACCTAATAAAATTGAGTAACGAAGCAGTGATATTGAGAGCAGCACATGGAACACGTCTTTTGTATGTACATATTTTTTAATAGAGTGCTATAAAAATTTTAAAAATATTATTTCTAGGACTGATAAGGAAATTGAAGAAACTTATGGGCCAGAACGTAAATGGAGTGTCTCAACACAGTTTCACGACGATCCCATATCGACCTGGAATGGCCCTGCATCCTTGCAATTACGTGCACTGCTTGATTACTTTGATATGCCAGCTGGATTGGTTTTTGCACAAGTCATTGATTTGCTTGATGCAGAGGCTGCAGCTAAAGGGAGTGTTGGCAGTAATGAACCGCGAACGACAACGTATAAAGTGTGGCCGGATTTATGGGATGGCTTAATGCAAATATACTCGCGTGATAATTTCAACAATGGCACAAGTGAATATTTTAATGCAATGCGTGCAGAACCAGAACGTTACATTATGCGTACGAGCGATAATACACTAAAGTGGTTGTGTGAACTGCGTGCATCGGGTAAAAGACTGTTTCTACTGACCGGTTCCAATATTGATTTTGCAAATAACAATGCAACATATGCATTCGGCGGTGAGTGGCAAAACTTGTTTGACGCTGTAGTGTGCTATGCAAAGAAGCCGGGCTATTTTTCGGTGCAACGTCCGTATTTGTGCGTTGATATGGAAAATATGATTGAAATGCCTGGGACGGAGCTAAGCTATGAGACGGATTTATTGCTTGGAAAGGTGTATTCGCAGGGCAATTGGCATCAATTACATCGTGCACTAAGCAAATCGCTCGGCAAGAATACGACTAATGCAGCTGCATTATATTTTGGTGACAATATCGTACAGGATATATATGGACCTGTTAAACATCATGATTTTGATGCTGTCGCAGTATCAGAAGAATTAATGCCCATCGATGCAAAAGATTGCGACTATGAGTTTGCGCATGCAGTCTCTTCAAAGTTTTGGGGTTCCTACTATTCAATCAATGGCGTTCCAACGCTTTGGTCAGGCATGATAGCTAAATATTCACAAATTTGCATACCAACTGTTGAAAGCATTGTTAGTCTGCCACTTTGTCAGAGTATTGTAAGCTCAAATGTAAATGGTTTTTATCCCAAACAGCCGGAGGAACTAAATGGATGCAATTTAACGGAGATCGAAATACAACAAAGTTGATAACCCTAAGATCATGAAAAAAACAACAAAAAGAAAATCATTCGACACGTACAACGATAATTCAATTATCGTAGCAAACAATAAGCTAGCAAATGAATTATTCAAAAAATGCAAATTAGCTTAAATAGAGTAAATACGTATATTTTTGTACATATGAAAAGTGTACCTTAAAAAACGACAAACTTATAAAGCACAAATCATCACCCTCTGTTTATTCCGCCCTCATAACTATGTCTATAAAATTAATTGCTAAATTTGAAATAATTGTTCTATGAAGGCTTTAATTGGAAACAAGAAAGAAACAGAAATAACGCTGCACTTGTTTAAGCTAGAATACAAGACACCTTGTACCCAGTCTATATTTACATAAATATATATATTTGATTAATTAATACGAGCTTATTTGAATGGAATGTATTTATAATATGTGACACAAGTAAGAGTATGTACATATATGTACATATAATACAGTTTTAAATTCTACTGAATGATAAGCAGAGCTTTACGAATTCTTTTCAAAAGCTTCTTCCACATAGGAGGTCTCTAAAATAGTAAACAATATGAAGAAAGCTTAAACGACAATAAATACCCAATACTATTAAAAATAAATTATGTATTTGAATCAGGTTTGTAGTTTTGTTGATACATTTTGGTTAGTTATTGCCGAATACAAGATTTTGTTATTGCTTTCTTTGATCTAATACGTAATCAGCCTGGTACAGATAGGTACAGATAGATACAACCATCTCAAGGTGAAAAAAATTTCACAATTTGTGTAAATTTAAAGAAACGTCTGAAGTCCAAAGAAATAGATAAGATAATAAGGATAATTATATAACTTTTAAGAGCTTAACAGATTAAATTTAATAGAGTTCGAACTCTCTCTGATCCTATAAATAATTATTCTGGTACAAAATACAAATAATTTTTAAAATTTTTCGAATTAGAAAGAAATGTTTAAAGTTTAAAAAAAAATTTATAATTACATTTATGCTTGACTTTTCAAAAATGGCTGCCCCTTGAAGTATTGTCCATCGCCATCTGTCAATGCTTAACCGTGACGCAAAAGCCAGTCCCTTTTTTTTTTTTTTTGGTAATAGGGACTGTTATGTGGCATCCATAGCGAGAAATGTCTCCTAACTACAGTAGTTGAGCTTCTAAAATGAGTTAAACGAACTCCTGTTATGGTTTTATTCGTACCAGATACAGAGCATAATCCGATCTGGCCGGAGAGCAGATTGCCTGAACTTCCCCAATATTCCCTTTTTTTTTTTTTTTTTTTTTTTTTAATTTTCCACTTAAATCCTTAAAAATAAATATTTGTATTTTTACTTCATATTTTTCTAAAGTATAAACTTCTTTGTTTTATTGTTAAAAACTTTTTTATTTTACTTTGTGCCTAAAAGTAAAAAATTACAACATAATAAATGTATAAAATAATTTAAGTACATTTTTGAACTTTCGTCGTCGTTGGTCATCGTGCTAATTAAACTCGTTCCACAGCAAGTGCAATACCCATGCCGCCACCAATACAAAGAGAAGCAACGCCACGACGGCCACCTGTACGTTCCAGCGCATAAAGTAACGTGACCAGGACGCGTGTACCGGATGCACCAATTGGATGACCTAACGCAATAGCGCCACCATTAACGTTGACTTTACTTGAATCCAGTTTAAGGCTTTGCTCTACTGCAATCGCTATAGCAGCGAAGGCCTCATTAAGTTCAAAGAGATCCACATCATCTTTTGTCCAGCCGCATTTAGCAAGCTAATAAATAAAGCTTGTAGATTAGAAGCATAAAAGTACTACAAGATAAAGCTACGTACCACAGCTTCCACTGCAGAAACTGGACCAAGACCCATAACTTCCGGTTCTATGCCAGTTTGCGCCCAAGCGACAATTTTCGCTAACGGCTTCACGCCACTTTTTGAAACCTCCTCACCAGACATAAGTAAAACAGCAGCGGCTGAATCGTTAACACCGGATGCGTTACCAGCAGTGACAGTACCACCCTAAAATATAAGAAAAACAAAAAATTGATTACCCAAGAAAAAAAAAAAAATCGATTGTACAACAAACCTCCTTAAATGCTGGTCTCAGTTTTTGCAACGATTCTAATGTAGTACCTGGCTTTATGTACTCATCTTTATCAAAGTTTATTGTGCCTTTTCGATCTTTAACCTCAACCGCTACTATTTCCTTATCGAACCAACCAGATTTTTGAGCGTTTTCTGCAAGATCTTGCGAACGTTTTGCTTGTGCGTCTTGTTCAGCACGTCCGATATTATACTTTTCAGCGACATTCTCTGCGGTTATTCCCATTACTATATGCTTCATGGCATCGGTAAGACCATCATGCAACATAGTGTCCAACAGTGTACCGGAACCCATTTTTATACCTTGACGTAAATGGCATACGTGTGGTGCACGGGACATGCTCTCTTGACCACCAGCAATAACAACTTTTGAGTCACCACTACGTATTGACTGATAGCCAAGAACAACAGTTCTAAAAAAAAAAAACATAAATAAGTTTAGTTATTCTAGCAAATTTACCTTCTCCTTTGTGATCACTACTTACTTCAAGCCGGATCCGCACAGCAGATTAATACCATATGCTGGCACCTCAATTGGTAGACCGGCCTGTAGAGAAGCCTGTCGCGCTGGATTTTGACCTTGGCCAGCGGTAAGCGCCTATAATTTCATAACCGAATTATGTAATTGTTTACTTTAATATCTTATTTGGTAATTAAATACGGGCGTGTCTGATAAACAAAAAACAACGCATATATTTCCACTGCGCACATACCTGTCCCATAATTACTTCATCAACCTGTTGACTTTCTACATTTGCACGTTTTAAGACTTCCTTGATGACAACGCTACCCAAATCCGAGGCCTTGAGATTTGAAAGAGTGCCATTGAAGCTGCCTGTTTCATTAAGAAAAGTGAAAGTTTAATTGATGGGGAAAGTTGTTAAATAAACAATAAGTTTTTCTGTATTCAGCAGAGTTAACATACCGATAGGTGTGCGCGCAGCCGAGACAATATATACTTCAGTCATGTTAAAGGTTTTCAGGAAAAGGATGAAAGTAGGGGATTAAAAATTGAAAGAACAATATGCGATGTGAACACGTCAAAGCTCGGTTTGAATGTGGAGCAGCGCGAAACATAAAAAGAAATGAAACTTGTTACACTGATGATAAACGGACCGATGTTATTGAATTGGACAGACGGCGGACTCGGGTATATCGGTTTGGCTTTTCATACTCGATAAATGTATAATCAGGGGTGTCAGTGAAATGTCTACCAACCCAATTCCTACCAAAAGGGATTTCAAGGTGTCACACAAATCTCTCTGGGTTGTTTTCAAATCTTTCAACTCTTCATGAATGTTAAGTCTAACCAAAATGGAGGCTGTGCGCGGTCAATCAGTATATAATTTTTTTTTGTGACAATTCTTGTCGAACTGATTTAAATTTCGGGTACTAAACACTTGAGTTTCGGGCACTAAACACTGGAAGCCCTGCATCAATACACACACAATTGAATACTTTGTAGAAAATTTTACTTTACAATTAGCATTTTTTTTTTTTTTGATAAAAAAAATGTGAACCAGATTTGGTTCACAGAATTAACTAATTCCTGATTAACCGTTTTTTGATAGCTTCCTTTTTGATACACAGCACACCAAACAGTAATATTAAAATATTATTATAATTTAACATTTTTAAAAAATATTCGGTAAACAAGAGATTTTAAATAAGAAAAAAAAAACACTTTTTATAACTGTTAATCAATCGTTTTTCGATTGCATAAATCGGTTGTCGATTACTGGCACTGTCTAGTCTTTAACCATCACTGGTTTACGATTTCTCTATTGTGTGAAAGAGAGAAGAGAGAGAAAAGAAAAATCTAATCCAACGCACAAATAGAATTTGAAGAATACAAACGAACTTTATACAATATACGCGTACTTTATAAAGTTAATTAGAATTTTAAGGCAGAACGGAGTTTATCCGTTGAAAATTTGTGCACTACAGCAATAATCGCACACCTTAATAAGAAGAGAACAACAACAACAACGCGCGGCGACAACGACGACGAAGACAACTACGTACGACGACGACGACGGACGTCTTAAGGCAGGGGAGTGGGAGTAATAGACACCACATACACTCATTTGTGCACTCATACACACAATCGCAAGCGAGCAAAGTTAATTTTTAACAACATCAAACATGCAAGCAATCAAATGCGTTGTTGTGGGCGATGGCGCCGTCGGTAAAACCTGCTTGCTCATCAGCTATACGACGAATGCCTTTCCGGGCGAATACATACCCACCGTCTTTGACAACTATTCCGCCAATGTAATGGTCGATGCAAAACCCATTAATCTTGGTCTCTGGGATACAGCTGGTCAAGAGGATTACGATCGGTTACGTCCGCTGTCCTATCCACAAACAGACGTCTTCCTCATCTGTTTCTCACTAGTCAATCCGGCATCATTCGAGAACGTACGTGCCAAATGGTATCCCGAGGTACGTCACCATTGCCCAAGCACACCGATCATACTTGTTGGCACAAAGCTCGATTTACGTGATGACAAGAATACTATTGAAAAGTTGCGCGACAAGAAACTTGCGCCCATAACATATCCGCAAGGATTGGCAATGGCCAAAGAAATTGGCGCAGTTAAATATTTGGAATGTTCGGCGCTTACGCAAAAAGGACTGAAGACCGTGTTCGATGAAGCAATACGCTCAGTGCTTTGTCCGGTGCTGCAACCAAAATCAAAGCGCAAGTGCACATTGTTGTAAGTCATCATCAAAAAAAAAAAAAAACTTTAGCCATCCAACATCACCGCCAGCATCAACAACAACAACACCACCACCATACAACATCGAGAGAGGAAGATGTAATGGAACTCCACTTGCCATAGTTGTGCAGCGTAGTGCTTTTTTTTGTATGGTTGCAGGCGGCACAAATGATTCAAGAGCCGCTCAAGCTGAGCCATAACGGCGGATAAATGGGTAAAAAAAAAAATTAATTGGAAATCAAAAATTATAAAATAAAAAAGAAGCAAAATATTGATAAAAGAGAAGTAGTCTTCGTCGCTGTTGTTCTACGTGTTTGTATTTTTGTTTAACGTTGACAAGCGTTTTTGTAGTTTACATAAAATAGTTGCAGTTGCTGCTCGCGAACGTTCCGGACGTAGTGAGCACATACTTAGGTGTTCTTCTTTATTTGCTATAATAACTCAAAACTACACTGATCGACCGTTCGATCGATTGATCGAATATATAAAAAAAGCGCGCTTAATTTACTTATTCTTTGTTTCTTTTATCTTTATAATTATTTATTTTTATTTTAGTTGTGCGTTTTTCAATGTGCATTAATTTAAACTAAAAGTTTTCAAAATTAATTATTTAAACTAATTAAATTATTATTAAAGCTTTTTCTACTGTTTCTCTACAAGATTTTTTTCTGTAAAACGTTTTGCGGTTAAACCAAAAAAAAAAAAAAATATTTTAAAGTGCGCCACAATTCGTTGTTTTATTTAAAAGAAAAAAATGATAAAAATAATAATGCATTGTAGCAAGAAAGAACGTTCCAAACAATTTGATCAAAACATTAAAACAATTAAAAGTTTAAATGAATAAAATTAGAATTATTGAATGAGAGGCAAGAGCAAAGTAATGGCAAACATTAATATGTATTAATAATAATAATAAAAAAAATAAATAATTGATAAGGTCAATGTCCTTCGTATACTAAATGTACTGAAAAAAAAACAACTTTGAATACTTCTTATTTTAAATACATATAAAATATTAAAAAAAAATTATATAAATGTGTCTATCTCAATGGGAAATAATAAAGAATGCAAGAAATCTAATCTGTACGAGCTTATTTTCATTTTTAAGTCAATACAGCATGGTGCAACACTACACTGTGGAGCAAAAATACAAGCCTACAAGTAATGTTAAAAATTTGTTAGGCTAGCCAAGCTCTGAATAAAATATTTTATAACTACTCCCCTAATCCAACGATCCCCTCAAGACCAACCTTTTTACAATCTTAATTTCTTATGGCTTCACACAAACGTTTTTTTTCTTTCAAAATTTGAACAAAATAAACCTTTTTATACCCGTTACACATGGTGTAAACGGGTATCTTCAGTTTGTCCGAAAGTTTGTAACGGATTAAAGGCTCCATAAAGTACTATATACATATTATTGATCAACCCGATTAGACGAATCGATTTAGCCGTTGTCCGTCCGTCTGTCTGTTGAACTGCGTTTTACTCCGAATGTTTTTAAGATATTGACATTAAAGCTTTTTTTTGGTCCTAGGCAGTTTGTATGTCAGAATCAAGGTGCTACGCCCATTTTAGATATAGCCCCCATACAAATGTACCGCCCATTTTAGAGTTTTTATATTAAAATAGGTATTATTTATGAATATATTCACACCAAATTGGGTAAAAACACTTCTTATGTCATCCAATATCAAATCCAATAAGCCACGCCCATTTTTAGGTAAAGTCCCCATACAAATCTACCGCCCATTTACAAGTTTTTCTTTGAAACATTTATTATTTCTGAATGAACTCATTTAAAATTTGGTTAAATAAATTTTAATGTCCAATAAGTCAACACTATCATTATGGTAAGGATCGGGCTAATATAACATAAAGAGTCCATTCAAATTTGACCAAATTCGTCGTGAAATTTAATCTAAGCACCTGGTGAACATATAAACTATTATAAGTGTTGTGAAACGGGAATTTCAGCTTCGGTTCCACCTTGTTTATTTTAATGAAACTCAAAAAAAGCGTTCGATTTCTATGGAGCTACGACTAAAAGTTGGTTCGTTGTTAAGATAATCTTAGGTTTAAAAGTGCAAAGCCGAATAAGCATGTGTTTAAAAAAACTGGATTTTTTTGTTTTAAAAAAATTATAACAAAACATTTATTTTAAAATTTAATTTTATAATTTAAACTTATTTTTTAAATTTATTTTTTTTTTTAATTTAAAACTTTTTTTTTTTTAATTAAAATTTTTTATTTTTTGTATTAAATTTTTTTTTTTTTAAATTTAAAATTAAATTTGAAAACTATTTTTTTTTAAATTATTTTTTTTAATTAATTTTTTTTTTTAATTGAAAACTTTTTTTTATTTTTAATTTAAATTTGTAGGTCGTGAGTAGCATCTTTTACACAAACATTTTCAAATATTTGTCCCACTGTTTCAATGTCCATAATTTTTGTGTATTATTCTGTCTGTATGTGTGTCCGTAGGTCTGATCGAGTGACATGTGTACGATGCGCTTATCTCAGCAAAACAAAACCGAAACAAAAACTACACCAAACAACAAAAATGCGGGAAGCGTTGAAAAATAATCACAGCCAGTCGCAGGCAATTTATGATTTACATATTTACACACATATGGACAATTTTAAGATGAATGTGTATACTTGTGGACGTGACGTGTCCGAATGTATCAGATACAGAAATATGTCCAGCCCATAAAGATGCGAACAATGACGTGTCCATTCAAAATCGTTGTCGCAAATTAATTAAGCAAATATCAAACAAATCAATTTAATATTATAATTTCCTTTTTTTTTGTTAGGCACATAAAGAAATGTATTTTTTTTATTTTACACGTTGAAAATTACAAACAATGTTAAAAAGAGATTATATTCGAATGTTAAGAGAAATGCATGCACAACATATGTATGTACATATAAAATACATAAATCTATATATAAAACAAACATTAAGTTATTTAAAAGGCGTACAGTCAAAGTACTCTGGCAATATATGAAATATGGAACTATATATAAGTATGCATGTATAAAAAAATTATAAACTATACTAGTCATCGTGGTTACAAATATTTGGCATTTTTTGTTCGTTATAGTAAACTACTATATATATAAATAAGTTTATATATATGTAGATCTATAGATAGATTTTGAGTTAAGTCCGGAAATTGCACTTAGATTACTATTAATCTCGGTAGTTGCGCGCTTATGAGATTCAACTGTTGCAGTCGCTGCTGACCGCATTTAGAATTCGTCGTGACGCGCTAGAGCCTCACCAAAATCTGTGGCCTGTGAGCCAACAAAAACATCGTACTTTTCAAGTATCTCATCCTTGGTTATCTTCTCATCGCCATCTTTATCGGCTTCAAAAATAAGATGCTTAGCTTCACTTTCTGCATGATCAAAATCCTTTGGCACAATCCATTGACGCACTTCTTCACCATTCATAAAACCATCAGCATCAAGATCGCGATATTTGCTAAAAGCTTCACGTTCATTTAATACCCATTCCGGTTCTTCTTCGCCCTCTTCCGATGGTCGATACATATCGCCGATGTATTCGTCGACCGAGATTTTACCATCCTTATCTTTGTCAAGATCTTCGAGCGTTTCGGCTAGCACAACATCACGCATAGTGACATGATCTTCGGGATGCAAAAAGGCAGTAAATTCTTCACGAGTAAGATTGTCATCTAGATCCTGATCGGCGACAGCCCAGCGACGACGATCACGCTTAAGCATGCCGCTATACGAAATGCCTAAATTATATATTACATGCATTGTTAATAAGAATTACAAAAATATAAATAAATAAAATTCTAATCGCTACAAACCGTGTTCTTCGTGTTCCAATTCATCTTTCTCCAAATCGTCCATAAAACCGTAAACATGCTGGCGATATGCAGCCCAGCTTATTGTTGCATTGTTATCTGGATTGTGCTGCTTCCATAGACGTCCAACGTCTTCGTCGATATAGCGACGTTGCGTATATTGAATCCATCTTTTTAATTCGTCTAGTGTAACGAAGCCATCCTTATCATCATCAATACGATCGACGATCAATCCTAAACGACGTTTGCTCTCTTCTGGCGGTAGTTCATCGAATGTCTTGGCTACGTCTTCACCTAAAAAGGCTTCGTGGTCGTATTGTGCATTATGTTTCTCGCCATCAAAGTGTTTTTCATGTAATGAATCGTGTTCCAATGGATTATGTGGCAGTTCATCCGGTTTTGGTACAGCAGCAACAACTGCGGCCCCAGCAACAAGTACATAAACCACAAGCAACATCTTTTGCATTGCGCTTATTAACTTGATTTCTATTCGGTTTTTTTTTTCTTCGTTCTTCGGACCTAATCCGAGCAGATGCTAGCACGAAAGCGAGTTTAATAGTACTGAATGAATTTACATTCGTAAATAACATACACATACGAAGTATAAGTAGATATGTGCGCAAACAGCTGTTTCACAGAATAAATAATCGATGTCGATATACCGATATATACCGATAACCCTGTCAGTTAACAGGGTACCTCAAAGGCGCCACAGGGCAGACTCGCAAAAATACCAAGGTATCCTAAAAGTATGTCAAATTTAGTTAATTTTTAGTTCGAATATCTTTTACACTGTTCACACAATTTGACTTCGTTTATGTTTTTTTTTTATTGTATTTATTTTTTATGTAAAATAATAAATAAACACAATTAATGCAATAATGAATGATACACTTAATACAAGCAGCGGATTACCACGTCTGCCGCTACCCGATATACGCGATGAAGCGACGCAATACACACACAAACAGGTTTGTAAAATTCAGTTTTAGTCACTCCATACAAACAAAGGCGTGGATTTAGACTTTTTTTGTTTCATTGTTTTGCAGGGTAACCGGCGAGAGGAACCCAATAGTCGATTCTGTCCACCAAAGTACAAATCTCGATACGATAATAACTTTAACCGCAGTCACAATTTCTCAGCTGCCGTAAATTTGAATAATTCGCATATAGCACATGTGATATCCTTTCGCAACGAAAGCACAAATGAACTCGCGGAAGCCGGAACGTTGCCGCTGTCTACAAGTTCGTACAATTGTACTGCAAATGAATCTTACTTCGAACAGTGTTTTACGCGTCTTTCAAAGATCGGTGAGGGTTCTTTTGGTGAGGTTTTCAAAGTGCGCTTCAAAGAGGATGGTAAACTGTACGCAGTTAAAATGTCCAAGCAGCTTTTTCGCAGCGAACAATATCGTGTCGAGCGTTTGGAAGAGGTGCGTCGATATGAAGAATTTTCTGGACACGAGAATTGCATACGCTTTTATTGTGCATGGTGAGTTTTGCACTTATTTAAAATGCATTTATTCAGTTAATAACATTAAACGCCATGATTCTTCTTGAATAGGGAGCAAGATGATCGTTTGTATATGCAAATGGAATTATGTCGTGAGAGTTTAGAGACTTATCTGTGGCGTTGCAAGCAGATACCGGAGGAGCGTATCTGGTCTATTATGTTGGATCTCTTATTAGCGTTAAAGAGTCTGCATGATCGAAATTTATTACATTTAGATATTAAGCTTGACAATGTGCTTATCGATGATGATGACACCTGTAAATTGGCAGATTTTGGTTTGGTTATTGATGTGGACAAGGCCAATCGACATAAGGCAACAGAAGGCGATTCACGGTATATAGCACCAGAAATAATGCAGGGAGAATTTTCGAAGGCAGCCGACATATTCAGTTTGGGTATTGCAATGCTAGAGCTGAGCTGTTATCTGGAACTACCTGCCAACGGGCCATTATGGCAACAATTGAGACATGGCATACTACCGGACGAATTTCTTAATACGATTTCGTATGAACTACAGGGCGTTATTAAAAACATGATGACTCCTGATCCTAAATGTCGCCCAACTGTTGACATGCTATTGGCGCACAAGCGATTCGTTGCAATGTTACGACGCCGTAACCAATGGCAGCCATTCAGGAGTTTGGTAAGTTTGTGCTTAAAATATTTAGATTGTATAAGACAATATCCAATTGTATACTTGAATTGCTTACAGCGTCGTTCAATACGCCGTTCGCGACGTCTTGTCATGTCCAAATTGACAAATATACGAAGTGCTACATTCCGTCTTGTTACATACGTGCTAGAGTTATTACATCTACGTAAGCAAATAACATATACACCAACAGAGAATTGTAGTGCAACAACAAATATTAATGCCAAACCGCAAACACCAAGAGTGCGTATAAACATTGTCGGTTCAACGCCAATGATCAATAAGATGAACGGTAAAGTCGGTGTTGATGGTACATCAGGATTTCTTAGCGATGATACGGGATTTGATATATCGCAGCAAGGTACACCGGGATATTTTCAAACATTAAACTCTATGGTCAATTCCACACCATTGTACATGTTACAAAATTCAAATTTTGGGTAAGTCAAAAAGATTTATAAACAATAATTTTTATGTACTTATAAATTTGTTCTTTCTAGTTCGCCGCAACATCAATTAGGTGAACAAAGTCCTGCATTAGAGTCTACATCAAACTCGTTCATACGTCGACCGCAAGATACATCAACATTACGTCGAAAGCTTTTTACACAAGACATTGACACGTGAATTTCTTAGTTTCTGATCTGAATACTCGAATTTATTTGAATTTACATATATGTCAGACAAATTTTGTTGGTGTACAACATTTTTAATTCCATACAAATGCACATGCTAAGAGATGTGTGTGCGCATATTCCTATTTAGGTTAATCTCAATTTGGTTTCTTATAAAGAAACTAAAAAAAAAAAAAAATTAATTAAACTTAAACAAAAACTCAGCACAAAACATTCAACTCAAAATATCAAATTGTAGGAAAAGAAAAGTGCATGTGATATGTTCATAAAACATCAAATGCTAAAATGTTCGTTACATTTTTATTAAGTTTTTATAATGGTTTTTATTATTGTTGAAGAGGAAAACATGCTAATTGAAAAAAAAAAAAAAATGAATAAAAAAATATATATATATTGAAATATTTCTTATTCGTTTTTATGTAAAAGTTTTAAGGATCGATCATAAAACTATAATTATTTTAGAATACAAATTATGGATCACAGAATGCAAAAACTATATAAATAGTTTGAGAACCAAATCGACACTATTGGATTTATCAAAAATTTAACTAATGACTTCCTATTTGTCTATATTCAATTTTATCCAACTTTATTTAACCACAAAAAAATTGTCCAGTGGTTCGGTTCAGCGGTTTGCAATGCTTTTGAACCACTGGTTCGGTTCACGAACCGGTTTTTGTTGATGCCGAACCAAGGTTCGGTTCAAGTAAAATTAACGCTCTATTATAGCGCTCCTTACTAGACATTCCGATCGATTACTTTTCTTTTAACATTCTCACTGCGAAGTTGATATAAACCTACCATCGGAATGGGGGTAAATTTCGAATCATAGAACGCACCCCATTAAATTTATTGACCACTACTATTCTTTTGATTTTGACATTATAAAGTCTACGAGGACTTCAATTAATATTTTCAAATATTTCCAGATATACTTCGTCATAAACTAAAGCAACAGCTTATCTCAACTAAATTTTATAATTCCAAAATAGTTAATATAAAGTTCGTTTAAAAAACCGGTTGGCCAGTTTTTGGACCAAACCACTTTTGTTTGGAATAACTGTTTCGGTTACCGGTTTGGCGCAAACTATTTTATTTAGAAGTGCTTTTGTCCGCTTATATAACCCGGTTCGTAGCAAACTTTCAAAGATGCTCTAGTTCGGTTCAAAAAACGGATCAGTTAAAAACCGGTTTGTAGCCCGATTTATCTTTGAAAAAAAAGATAAAATGAATTAAATCGATTCCGATCGATTTCTACTTTGAAATAAAATCGATAAAATCGATTCATTCCGATTAATTCAGATCGGTTTTGAATCATCGTGCATGGTCTTCTTAAAATATTTTTGTGATATTTTCCAAGCATCGGTCACACTGTTCAGAAGCGCACGTTTTTTCGGCAGCCGAAAAGACTTGATTAAAATATAAATAAACAAACAGAATTAAATTTTCAATTGTAAACAACGACACAAAAACGTTAAGCAATTGTCGTAGCCGAAAGTAGCGTATCGCTTAAAATAAATATGACACGTAAAAAGGCCGGCAAAGAAACAAAAAATCGAGATTGTCTTTGATGCAGAAAAACGAAAGTAAGTTACAAACGCAACAAGTATTTTCAATGAAAATAATTTAAAATGTTTATAGAGATTTCCTAACGGGCTTTCGTAAACGCAAAAATGAACGTCGTACACGTGCAAAAAACCAATTGGATCGTAATCTTAAGGAGGAACGTAAGCGCATACGTCAAGAACTGAAGGATGGCCTTAAACATCTGAAGAAAACCTATGAACCGCTACGTGAACTAACCGAAGAGGATAAACTCGAAAAGGCGGAGGAATATGAAGATGATGAAGTGCAGGTGAACATAGTTGAGCTGTCTACAAACGATTTAGCTGCGCAACGCAATATGCTGGGACAGAATATTGCTGCTGCCAGTGATGATGAGGAAGAGAATGATGAAAGTGCGGACGACGATGATGATGATGATGATAATGTAGCGCGCAATGCTAACTGTATTCCCGGTATGGATTTTGATGTAAATGCAAAAAAGCGTAAAACGTCTCGTGAAGCGGACAATGCTGCGGCAGATGAACTTAAAAAACGTCTACCCGGCGTAGATGCCAACGATGTGCGCAGTAAAAAAGATATTGATAGATTAATGAAAACGAAAACACTGAAGCAAATTAAGAAAAGCAAAGTATTCAAAATGAAAGAACGCATCGATAAGAAAGCAAATCAGAAAAAGGCCAAACGAGATCGGAATAATACGATAAAAAGTGTACCCAAGCATCAGCGGAAGAAGATAAAATTCGAGAAGAGTCGCTATCGCAAAGGCAGATTAGTCAATAAAAAAGAAATGCGGCGCAAAAATAGAGATGATTAGTTATATTGTATAGAACACTATTTTATTAAATCTTTGTACATTTGAATTAGTTTGAGTCATCTATTAATGGAATTTTTGTATCAAAGTTTTATCATCAGAGTAGGAGCAAGTGGTTATCGCCAATTCGTATACGCTTTATTGGAATGACAGGAACATCAAAGAGATGCTATCTCAAAATGCTCGCCACAGAAAGAATCCTTTTCAAAGTACCAATAGCGACAATTGGTTCGATGCACTTTTTGCAGAACCTGCTATATTCAGAAGGCCTTTACAGTGTGCTGCACACAGCGGTGCATGTAATACTAGTAGCCAGTAAGTTTCGAGTTGGAAATCACCGAAGAAATAATGTGCGAATTCTGAGAGAGCTAGGTTCATCGCAGCCATCCTTAAGACTGTTTTAACTAGTTACAATAGCGAGTCGTCATCTAAAATTAAAAACAAATTGTACAACCACTAGTTCGAGTCAAAACCCCGTGACCAAGCGTATAGCAAAAACAAAATCTTTGAGATTTTTAGAAATTTTCCAGAAGAACCATAGGCCAAAAGTCAAGGACCTTCCACATTTTTACATGAAAATTCATTGCTACTATTTTAAAAATATACTATTTTATAGTTTACGTCTAAAAAGAGCGGTTTTCCAACAATTCCACTAGTAATTTAGGCCGTTGAATCTAAAATAGCTATAAACAAATTTTTAGCTTACCGAGACCGAAATAACATCGATTAGCAAGAGCAATTCTTCGATTTTTAGGAATAAATAGTTTTTAAATATCAGTTTAAATGACATTGGGATATAACTTTGTATAAGGGAGCTATACTTATTAGTAGCTTGATATTAACAAATCGGGTTATTTTATTGGGACTATCATAAGTGAAATCGTGAAGGCTTTTATAACTTTATTCGTTTCATACGGCAAGCAGCCGGTAATTCGCACTGACGGACACAGTTTGATCGACTCTCCTTTCAGTGCTGATCAAGAATATATATACTTTATTGGTATGCATCAGAGAACTGCAAAACTCACAATTTCCTTGAGTCAGCTCCAGTAACTGAGCGAAACACAGCGTCGAATGAAAATCAGCTCTGCTGACGAACACGTCAATCGTGTACAACTTACAGCCTTCGTTCCTTAATGTTTTGTTTACTCTGCGAAGCTAAGCATTGAATAAACTCAGCCTTGTTTCAAGAACAGCTCATTCGGTTCATTGCTTTTGCAATAATTTCATTTGTGTCTAGCTGGCGAAAAAACGCATGTATAATGTTATTATTATATTTCAATTTAATAATTAATTAAAATGAATTATTTTATTATGTTGTATATAATATAAGAATGAAGTTATTAAATATATTGTGAAATAACGCATTTTGATCAAACTCTATGATTTGCTCATACGGGTTGAGTTTGCTCATTTGAGTTTTTTTTTTTTTGATTCAACACGATCATTGTTGAGCCGAATAAGCGGTGAGCAAAACAAATGTACCAAAGGTGAGTGATTTTAACTCAAGTATAAAAACATATGCGAGCGTTAGCTTGAGCGGTTGAGCCGAATGGGTTGATTATTCGGCTATTGTTCATGTATGAATGTTTTGCGCTCAACGGAAGCCGTTCTCTCGTATGCATAGTTAAGCACAAACTTAATTAGTAAACTATTTGGGTTAGAGCGAATTTTCTTTCTTTTTGAGTTTTATCTATGTATTTTAATGCAAAAGTTATTTTTTTTATCTTAAAAAAATAATTTTCACGTAATAATACAATCTACATTTTTTTTGGTGTTTTGAAACTTTTTAAAATATATTTTCATATTTATAATTTGCATTAGTTTCATAATTTGTTTTTACAAACTAAATTACATAAAGTGTTTTTTTCTTTATTTTTTATTTAATATTTTTTTTTTTTATAATTACGTTTTAATTTAATTATAATATAATTTTTTTTATTTTTATGTTGTAACATTCTTTAAGTTCTTTACACACACCTTCATTATCAATCGATCAACAATAGATACAGAACGTGCTTTGTATCTTTTGTAAGTAGAAATTTTAATTAAAATAAAAAAAAAATGCATAAATTACGCAAAACTGTTTTTTCTTTTTTTGTGTAATTCTGTTTTTTATATTTATAAATAAAATAATTATGTATAAAATAAAATGGAGGCAGCAATTATTTTATAAAAGAAATACATACATAAAAGTGTTTAAACAATTATTATGTATGTAGTACGAACATATAAATTTATACAATATATATTTAAATATATATATATATATATAGTGTAGAGTATATATTTAAATAGATAGATTAGTTAGTATAGCATATGTGTAAAATTCATGTTATTATTTTTTACATAACTATTCATCATTTGCTCAAGAACTAAAATATTAGCAGGCAATTGCATATTTTAAACATTTTCAATGCCTAATATATTTTTTAAATTAAAATTATATTTGCTAAGTAAAAACTATGCTTCCTATAAATATTATTTTTTTTATCTTTTAATTTGTTATTATTTTATAATTTTTATTTTTTATAAATCTGTTGCAATTGAACGTTGATTGTTTTCTTTTTATTTTTTACTTCTAGCATTTGTTTAACTTTTTTAGTTAGTTATGGTGTAACTATTATTATTTTTAATTTATATATTTATATATATAATATTTTTTTTGTTGTCTATTTACAATCTTTAATGCTATAAATCATCATCGCCTTAAGCTACTAAAAATTTTGCTTTCAAACTATTGAATTGCAAAAGTTTTGTTTTAGTTTTCCATATTTTTTTTTCCTTCATTTTTTAAATGTACAAGTCTATATATTCTTTTAGGTTTAGAGTTAAGTTTGTAATTAAATTTGCTTTTCATCTGCATGTGTGACATATTAAATGTAATTTGTTTCGTTTGTTTCTTAAATATATTTTGCATATATATATAAATAATTTTAAATATAAAATAATAAAAGGTACATTTATGCATGAAATCATTTTTAAAAATTAGTACACAATTAACTAAACACGATTTATTTATATAAAAAAAAAAATAGAAGTCATAATAAAATCTTAATTTCGCAGAGTCCGAAAAAAAGGAATTAATTAATATTTATTTTGTCGTGTTGTATTTTCTTTATGTTTTTTTTAATGCAAAAACGCTTGGCCAGCAACATGTAGAAGAAAAAAATCAACAAAATTGCACTGCAGTCAATAAAAGAATTGCCAATAAAAAGTTTTTTTTGTTAATAATTTGCTTTTTTATGATTGTTTTTTTTTTTTATATACACGTCCAAGCGTGCTTTTCTATTCATAGTTGCACTGATCTCTTTCTCTTCATCATTCATCAAATAATCATTCATAGTTATGCAGCTTCAGCTGTTTTGAAGCAGCAAACGTGTTAAGAATCTGTCTGTCGTCTATTCAAACCATTACCGTTTGCAGTAGCGGCAACATGACGCTGCAGTGCACGTTGTTGATGAAATTTATTAACACCACCGAAACGATTAAATTTAAATTTGTTTCGTTGATGAAAATTATGTCGAAAATGTCCACCACCACCGCCACCACCGTTGTGTGAAAAACGATTCTGGAAAGCGCCGCCAGTTGCTTTATGCCAGCGTTTTTGATTCTCTTGCTCTTGGAAGGGATTGTAGCCGGGTGTACGATTGAGTGCAGCAGCAGCTGCCATAGCTTTAGCAGACTTGCCAAGCTTACGTTGACGTCCACGATCCATATCATTTTCTTCTTCGTCTTCCCAATCGCGTTGACGTTGTTCACGTGCCTCCGCAATTATCTAAAATGAATAAAAAGAGAAAATAATATTTAATATTTTTTATAATTTGTAAACTAACTTTTTTGTTTTCAGTTGAAATTATAATTTTTTATGAAGCTTATGCGCATATGCAATGATAATAATTTTGATATTTAAAATAATAAAAAAAAAGCATATTATACGATGGATGCTACTAATATTTTGAAAATAATAATGAAGAAACAGTAGATAATTACACACACTGTCACTTGGTGAAAAAAACTAGTTTTATTTTGTCCTAGAGATCTGATTTTGTTTATTTTTTGTTTTTAAATTTACTAAAGTCAATTTATCCCAATAGAATAGCTATGTTCGTATGCCTGTTTGACGCTGCAAGATCCAATTGCTGAATTTTTGAATTTACTCGATTGTGTTCAAATGAATTCACAGTAGTACTCAACTGCATTCATTCAAATTCACAGTAATACTCAGTTGTATTCACAGTATTACTCATTTGTATTCATTTGAATTCACAGTAGTAATCAATTTGTATTCAGCTGTTTTCACAGTAGTACTCAATTGTATTCATTTGAATTCACTCAATTGTATTCATTTGAATTTTAAACATATAGTTTTCTATATTTTCTATATTAGTGTACCACATCCCTTTTCAGACCCCCTATATACCCACCATCGAATTGGAAAACAAAAAAAAATTGATAGAACCTAATGTGTCGGAATGAAATAGACTTAAACTACAAAACACTGCCCTCAAAAAATATGTTTTATGTCTGAGAATATATTTTTTAAATTTATTTTCCATAGTTTTTGCAGAAACTACTAAGCATTTGCTTCGATGTGCTTTTCAATCAATGAACTATTAGGTGAACTTGGACGCATTTTTGAAGTTTTATATGGATTGAAAAGATAATCAGTCATTATACAGCATCGAGTAACTTAACAATAAAGCTTGAAATAGTGTCGGGAATGTGTTTTTCAAGATAGGCAAGTATTCATTGCAAAAATTAAGGCTCATAAAGCCCTCATCAGACTCCACAACAGCCCTAAGGCGGGATGAAGACATGATGGGTTTCCTAATAAGAAAAGGGGTACTGCGACCATAGGAGATTTCTCAGGTAATACCCTCATTTAAAATGGTTAAGACCAAGGACATTTTCAGAGTAGTTCCAAACAAAAAAATTTATCTTACATCGAATCTGTCAAATTTATAATAGGAGAGTGGCTAATTACCAAATTATAAGTAGCATCCTATGTATGCAATACAAGCAATTTTTAACTCATAAGCTTCACTGTTATGTATATATAAAAAAAAAAAAAAAAAAAAACAATTACCTAGGACATATTTTAAAGTCAAAACGTTTTTTTTTTTTTTCTAATGCATATTTTTGATAAGTTTTTTTGTATTCTAAATCATAAAATTTTTGAAATTACCGAAATGTTTTCAAAAAAATTTTAAAAAATTTTATTTGTTTTTCAGTTTAGAATTTGGAAAAAATATGCTCGAAAAAAATGGCGACAAAACCATGGCTGTTAATGGAGCCTATTATCTTTTTTTAGGTATTTTCTCTATCTAAATGCTACTAAACGATTGTTTATTCTCGTAATCTTCGGCAACGTTAACGTTATGCTCAAAATTAGTTTCAATATTTTCATTGGCAAAATATTCCGTTAAATTACATTCGAAGTGCGTAGCTAATGATTCTGCTGCGGCAACGTCCTCCACCACCTCCAACACTTTCTTCTGCTGATTGGCAACAATAATGAGAACATTTTGTGGTGAAAATGGCGCCACCGCCGTCAATGTGCTTGTTGACGTTGCAGTTGCGATCATTCTTCGATTAACATTGTTGTCGTTGTGACTGTCACCTGGCGTTAGTTTACGATTATGTTCATCTTCATGTGCTGTTGTTTGTCTATTTTCTTTCAAGCATTCAAGCTCAGAGGGAGTTATGACAAAAACGAAATCACCATTGGAGACGACGTCATCATTATCTTCTATCCGTTTTGCATTTATCAAATTCAAATGCTATATTTGGAGAAGAGGGGAAAGTGGAGCATAAGTAGGCAATACAATTAAATTATATTAGAACGAACAAAACAATTTATTTTTTGGGAGTTTTACACAAAGAAAACTACAGGAGAAATTATTAAACTAAACAAAAACTAAAAAAAAAGGTAAAATTTGGAAGAATATTGCAATAAAAGCTATATACTTGTTAGCTTAGGTGTATAGTTATCCTTTAAAGCCAGTGCCACCAAATGTGCAATTAGAAGAGAAATATAGATTAAAAAAAATAAACACTGAAAATTTGATTTAGATTCTTCAGATTTCTAATGTCTAAGCAGCAGCTTTTTCCAATGTAATTTTATGATATATTATGTGTTTTGACTTTAAGCTAGGCGCGCCATTTAAACACCATTTTTATAGATATAAAATTATATGTAATTATGCCACTTACCTCTTTTTCAATATCGGTCTGTGTACCATTCCAGGTTAATACCGATTCACCATAGCCACGGTGTGATTGTTTCAATAACTCACTGACAGCGCTATTGCTAGCTGTCTCCTGTTGATAGCCATTACCAATACGTTTTGTTGCATTTTGTTGTTTTCCATTTTGTAATTTGACACGTTTTATCGTAATGGAATCGGCAGTTTTCATAGCAAAAGGATTTTTTTAAATTTTTAGCTGGTATTGCTTCGATATCTTCAGTATCATCGTTTTGCGTTACCTGCCACAAACCGACTTTTGATTTTATAACAGGTGGTGAAACTTGGGTTGAAGCTTTGGAACGTTTAAATGATTTATTGTTTGTACGTGCCGCTGCAGATGTACCATTTTGTACATTGTCGTTGTTATCATTGGCATCATCACTGTGCTCCGAGTCGGAGTTTGTGGCTGCTGCTGTTGCAGTGGCAACATTATTTTGTAACTGATTGATTTTCGTTTTCTTTGTTGGTGAATTGCTGCCGTTGCGTTTGTGTGCATTTTTAAATATTTCGTCTATGGCATCAGTCTTTTGTTTGTTGGCGTTGTTGCTGTTGTTGTTGCCATTGCTGTTAAATTTTGGTGATGGCAAAGGCGTCGGCGTTGTTGTTGGTGTTATTGCATTATAATATTTAAAACTATTCATTGACTTCTTTGCTACTTTACTATTATTTGTATTTGTGACATTTACTTCACTTGTTTTCTTGACATTTGTTGTTTCTTCTTCGTTATCGCTGGATAATGTGCTGGATGATTCGCTGCTTTGTCGTTTAAGTGAATTTTCAAGACGTTTGGCATTCGTTTCGGTGGTTGAATGTTTTAATGTTGTTGCAGTTGCTGATGTTGTTGTAGTTGGCTCATCATCATCTGATGCCGATTCATAGGGCACCAGACTTTTTAAGTGCTGTTGTTGTTGCGTCTTGTTGTTTTGTGGTGTACTATGGTTTATTTTCTTGCCATTCGGCGTGATTTCAAAAAGTTTCGGCATACTTGGCAGTGTAGGTTTGGAATATGGTGTCGGTGAAGTGTTTCAACTTACGTTTGTTCTGTATTGTAGTGCTGCCTTTATTGTTGCTAACATCGATGTTGTTGCTGTCGGCATCTGATTCGGACGTGTCAGAGGAGGCGGCATAGGCATTTTTGGTTGAGGAACTTTTGTTACCATTTGCAACTGCAACAGTTTGTCCTTTAGTTGATGCGCTAACCAGTGTATGCTTCGCGTTCGCAGACTCCTGAAATTTACTGGTCCCCGAATGGAGACCGTTTTGTTGCTGCTGCTGCTGTTGTTGTTGTTGTTTTGAACTAACTCCATTTGTTGCATTGTAAGCATTTGACGCTACCGTTGAGCTTGCGATGTTCTTAACTAAACTGGGTTGACCATTTTTAAAGTGTATAGTAATTTTGTTACTACTCACACCACCGTTTTGTTGTTGCTGCTGCTGTTGCTGTTTTTGATTGCCACTATTGTTTGACGTTGTGGATGTTGTGCTTCCAGATTTTGCAGTATAACTGGCTAAACCACCTGGTGGTAATTGCGGTCCTATTATGTTGCGTTGCGGACTTGCTATATGACCATTACTTAGACGTATGCCATTCATTTTCGGACTTGAATTGGTCACTCCGCTTACTTGAGTGCAGTTTGGCGTTGTTTGTGGTTTTAAGCTGTTTGCATTATCTATTTCGTAGAAAATTATATATGCATTTGTATTACATACGCTCTGCACTGATATAGGACGCACATAGCTGTCATCATAATTATAGTACGTTCCTGATTCGGTCAGACCAATGGCAGTGTAATGACCGCAGTGTTGTGAGACACCCAAATGAGTTACCATTGCGACAAGTTTATAGGTCAAATGCTGTTCGCCAGGCGTTTTTCGTGAGGCAAACTTAGAAAGATCAAGTCTCGGTTTAATAATAATCTGTTTATTAAGCTTTGTGCCAACAATCGAGAAACGCTTCAACTGTATACATAATGCAATAGGTGCGCGCTCTAATGAAAATTGTTTTGTTGCGGAGACCTTTAAATTAAAAAAAAAAAAAAAACAAAATATTTAATTTAAAAAAGCAAAAATTGAGGTTATGTACGTTTTAAAAAAAAAAAAATCCTTTAATTTCTTACCTTCTTTTTGCAAGATTCACACTTATATCCAGTATCCTCCAGCCGTTCACGCGCAAAGTACGTATCTAATGCATCCTCAACTGTATCTGCCTTACGTATGTCAAGCAAAAGATCTTGAAAATGTTGAAATGTGACCGACACGTGTCCACAAGATAAACAACGAACTGCTGATTTTAAATATCCACCAAGTATTTGATTTAATGGCGTTGTTTCCTTACTGTATTGATCCAATTCTTTGAAATTTCGAAAGCGTGTCAAATACGATTTTTCCATTGCTTCAACAAGAAATCGTAAAAACTCATGCGCATCCTCTTGGCGACCCATAACTAAATGCCTACAGATAGACTTTAACTTTGAATACACCATATATGGACGTATTGCTGATTGATGACTCTGTGAAGCTTGCAATGTTCTGGCCATAGCACAAATAATGCAACTTCCATCACCGGATTCGCAGCGTTCCATGTGTGCCGTATCCGAAAGCAACCAATTAGCCATTGCAGGTACATGAAAGAGCGCCTGCAACGTTGAATTGAGGTAACACGTGTTGCCAACGTTCATCATGCCAACACCAACGTTCCACTTTCGTGAACCAGGATGTTTCCAGCCGATGCGTACATTTTCTCGTGCAAAGAGTACACGTTTTGGTGTAGGTAACTCATTTGCATTTGCCTGCGACTTTGCAGTCGTCGTTGCCAGTTGCTGTTGTTGTTGCTTACCATTCGGCGGCGCTGGGCTTTTCGAATTACTACGATTTCTCGAATTTCCATTTGTATCTGCGGACAATATGTTTAAGCGTTTATAAAAAAATGTAAATACTAATTTGATTAGACTGATTATTGGGCCAATAAGTTGTTTGCACACAACGCATAAAATTATTATATCAGTTGGCTTTACGACGAGCATTGCTTCCTCTGTTGTTCATTGCAAAAAGCAAAAGTATTATTGCACTGTCAGCTTTTTATGCAATATAACTCAAATGACATTGATTATTTTTATTCAAGCTGCAGTTTGTAGTCACAAAGAAAAAAAAAAAGACTTTGAAAAAGTAGCACAAAATTTGTAAAGTCAGCTGCTATATTGAGCGATCTGACAGGTGCACATAGTAAGGCGTAGGACGTAAGGGAAATGTGGAGCATTTTCCATATTTTTGTTTTTGTCATGCGCAACGTGC
Organism: Leucophenga varia; assembly: GCA_018903435.1. NCBI lineage: Eukaryota > Metazoa > Arthropoda > Insecta > Diptera > Drosophilidae > Leucophenga > Leucophenga varia. The sequence goes on from JAEIFJ010001868.1 coordinate 766,270, forward strand.
AGTGCTGTAAGGCGCCAAAAGCGCACAACATTTGTCCTACTCTTACACATAAGCTTATGTATGAAACCTTTTGCACATTACTTTGATGAACGAAACGAGATAACATCATGTTTTCAATTTCTAATAAAAGAAAAAAAAATTAAATACAGTTGAAGAAGAAAAATTCAATTTATGGCGCTCAAATTTAAAATACTTTCAATGGCAGTTTTGTTTAAATTTTAGCTGTATAATCAAAAAGTAACAAAACTTAAAAGAATTGTATTTTTTTTGATGTATTTATGCGTGTTCTTTTTTTCTTTTTGCTTTGTTCATTTTACAAAGAAGAGATTATTGCATTTATGATTCATCGCAATTTTGACAACAATGTTCAATAAAAAAAAAAAATAGATTGGCGCGTTCAAATTAATTTAAAGTGTGCTTGCATTTGACTTTTGTTAATGCACGTCATCAAAAAAAATATATAATACACACTTTTATATATGTATATAGGTACAAGACCAACTAAACCGCATATTTACGCTTTCACATACACACATACATCGATTGCAGCATATTTGCATAAATGCGTTTGTATATATGTATGTATGTATACAAATAGTAAGTCAAACAAGCCTAAACAACTTTACACGTGATCATAAAAAACGTGTGCGTATTTTGATATATGTTTTTTATTTCTATGCCGAAATCTGCTCTGTATTTAGAAGAACAACATTAAAGCAGAATATGATACGCATACATATACGTACATATATTGATAATTTTTTTATACGCGCAATCACTCGCATATAAACACCCACAAACACACACACATGTACATTTGTAGTTATGCATGTAAACTCACCGGCAGCGCTGCTTTCGTGTCCATTTGTATTGGCGTTGTTTTTGTTGTTATTGTAGCCATTGTTATTTTTGCCGTTGACATTCTGATATGTCGTCGTCGTCGATGTCGCCGTCGAAGATATCTCATCATCCGGCTTTATAACAATATATTTCGATTTAAGATTATTTAAAACTGTTGCTCTATAATTATCTACCTCTTCATATTCAATATTTGAGAGTAAAACACGTTTTGCATTTGCAACCAAACGGTTTTGAAAACTATTAGCGGCATCATCATCATCGCTATCATCTTTGCCGCCAGCTGCTCTGTTACCGATGCCGCCGCCGACGCCATTGTGTAGAGCTGTATTGCCGGTTCTTGATTCATTGCCAGAAACGCTGCTGCCTTTTAATGCTGCGCAGCCAACGCCAAGTGAATCTCGCAGTGCTGCGTTTACAGCATTAGCGGTGGATTCGCACACCGAGACAGGCATGGCGCGGGACGAAGTAGGCGTTTGTGGTGGAATTTTGAAAAGTTTTTAGATGCTAGACGTGCAAAATATATGTGTTGTGTATATAAAAGAATAGCGAGCGAATTGCCGCAATGCCGGGGGGTGACGGCGTCAAAATATGAATTCAAGCCGAATATCGTTGTTTGGGAATTTTTTTTTTTATCTCAAATTTGTTGTTGCTTTAGTCTGTCTAAGTTTATCTTCACCGTTGCTGTGTTTTCTTGTTTGCTTGCTTTTTTTCAATGCTTTTTTCATTTATTCACGTTTTTTTTTTCTCGCTTTTTATTACTTCTTTCTTCACTTTGGTTTTGCAATTCGTTTTCATGTGCTTTTTTTCTTGGCGTTTACGCGCATTCAACACAATTTTTTACACTACAGTTTGTTGAGCATTTAAGAACGCGGCGGCGCCCCAATTGTTTACATATTTTTGCACTTAAAATTTGTTCACTTTTATCTCGAGTAAAATAAAAGAAATTTATCACGTTTCCTCGTGTTTCGTCTTCCAACCACTCATAAAGAATATGCTTATAAAACAGTGTTGTGTAATTGATAATGAACGAACGAACGCACGAATCAATAGAAACCAGCCCTGTTGTGAACGAAACTAATCTGTTCTTTATGTATATTATTTGTTTACAATGTTAATTTCGAAACTAGCGTCAATATGAAATTGTATTAGTATTGTACAGAATTTATTTTATTTTTAAATATTTTGTATTAATTTAACGTATGCTTTATTTGTGTTGATTATTTTAGCTGCGCTGAGTTAAGTGTTGCAAAGAGCTCCAAAGTAAGGACTAATACATAGGCAGGGCTGATACTTTCATAAATTGCGCGTTTATAAAACTGTAAATTTACTACAAATAAAAATATAAATAAAATAAATTATAAGCAAATAGGCTTTGCACAATCAACAAACTTTTTAGCTTAAGTCTTTGTCATTAAAAATACACTTTTTTTCGAATCCAAATAAACAATGTAAATAACGCAAAATACAGACAAAAAATTTTTAAAAATTCGTAATACCTTTTGCAAAATTTGTTTTAGTTGTGAATTGTCTCAAAATAATGATATTGTATGTCAGCAGTCAAGAATATGCATATTATTGCAATACACACCGACCGAAACAAAATGTTGACGCGTCTTGAGATAAAACAAAACTAGTTGCGTATTGTACGCTGTATATATTTTGCAATTATACTGGGTGTAGTGTTCCACTACTGTTTTTTTTCAATTAGGCTTTTATGTATTTCGGTGAATATTTACTAATATACATTTTCACATCCATGAGTTTAAGGTCGAAATTATGGAAAATAGATTGACACATAGTAGATATCACACTAAGACTTTTCAGAATCCTCATAGACTTAGAGTTCATTGGAAGACTGAATCTTATGAATATCCCGACTTGATCAACACGTCTTACAATGCTGATGAAAAAGCTTATATTTGACTTAGCTCGCAAATCAAGCAAGTGCCCAAGAATTTGTCCACACTGCAAAAGATTACAGTTTAATACAATTTGTAAAGTGCATAATTTGAAATTAAATTGTTTACATAAACGATTTAGAGTTTATGAATACAAATATTTGATTTTTTTTTATTACATTTTTATCTTAAAGAATTATACATATTATAGATTTGACATACTTAAACAATCATTTCAAGATCGCGTGCATAGCTCAACACCTGCTCGGCCAATTCGACAATAGGTAATTGTTCCTTAGGCTTAACGCTCTTCTCAACAAAATTATACAAACCGGTGCTATCCAATGTCCAATTACGTTTCTCACCAAACACCTTCATCTCGTCGGGTACACGTAAATTCAGACGTTTTGCTGCTTCCTTAGCTGAAATTTTCTCGTACGATTTCTCAATGCATGCAGCAATTTCATCGCGCACAGTTTCTACAAGTAAATCCATAAAATAATTATAAACCTCGGCCGGCATTGATGAATTGGCCTGAAAGATTTTATTATAGCGACCCTCCATAATGTATTGCTCTAGCGCAAGTATAGGACGTATGTATTTATCATGTTGTATAACTTCCACGGAAAGTAGCTCTAGTTCAGTATGAAAATCGGAGACACGATTGCCGGATAACAAATATAAAAGATTCAATCCGAGCAGTTTGTACTTTTGATCCGATTCACCAATAATTTTGGCGTAATCATAGTAGTAGCACTTCAGCTGTGAGATATAACGTTCGAAAGCGAGTAAATCCTTGGATAGTACGCTGTATTCGACAGCAATTTCCAGTATGTTGCGTGCCAGCAATAATTGTGCTGCTGCATTTTGTGTATCAGCGCCGTCCGTGGGCAAAAAAGAGAGCTTAAGTAACTCCAATTTAAGCGTATCGAGTAGTTGACCGCATTTCTTTATGTTTTGTGGTTTTTTTGACCATTCGGTCGACAGCTCCTTGTAAAGTGCGTCCGCTGTTGCCATTGTGTGTCAAAATAGTATAATAAAACGTAATAAATATAAAATTTTAATATAACTTTTTAATGCGGCAGCAGAATGAATTGCTAATTTTTTGTTTTTGTAGCTGCTTCTTCTTCTTCGTTAAGTGTTGGAAAGTGCAAATTCATTCTGCAACGATACAAATATCGAGTACAAAATTACTTAAACAACAAAACAAAAAATATCGTTCAACCAATTGCATTGTGCGACGCTAAAAATTGTGCCAATTTATCAGATTTGTGTTTTTAAGCTGCGTTTTAAAAAACAAAAAAAAAAAAAGAAAATGTCTGATAATGCTAAAAACGACTTTGCATGGGATGACACAGTCTTAATTAAAGCTTATGACGACTCATGCAATTTGGCACGTGAAGAGCTAGCACGCCGCATTGCGTCAAAAACCAACAACCGCATGTCGTCCGCGCAAAAACTGCAACAGAGCAGCGAAGTTGTCGATGATGAAAAAATGGAGGAAATTGCTGCTACAACGCCTACCTCTACCACGGTTACTGATAAAGTTGATGAAACAAAATCATATAAAGTCGGCGATTATGTACGCGCAACGTATGAGGATGGCGTCGATTATGAAGCAAAAATTTTAACTATTTCCGAGGATAATTTAACATGTCTGCTGCGCTACATTGGCTACGACAACGAACAGGAGGTATACATGAGCGAACTAATTGATTCATGGGGTAAAAATGCACGACGTGCACAAATAGCAGAAGCTAAGGGCAACGATGCTGAACGGGAGCCTGATCTTAAGTTGTCAAACGGTGGTGTACCCAAAACCATAAAAACAAAAGATGAACGTAAGTCGAAATCTGGTCGAAGCTCAGTTGCTGCATCCACAGCGGCGGCTGCGGCTGCCAAAGCTACAGCTGCTGCTGCTGCCGCCGCTGCAGCCTCTGCTGCAGGTGCTACAGGTAGTTTTAATAATTATTTTGGTATGCAAAGTATGTTGCCACCGCCACCACCACCACCAATGCCGGGAATGTTACCAGTTGGTAATGCCGAGGATTCAGAATATTTAGCGGCAATAATGATGTCCTGGTATATGAGCGGTTATTATACTGGACTGTATCAGGGTAAGCTCAATGCTACTGCTGCTGCAAATAAATCTAAGAAGAACTGAGAAAGCTGCTGAAAGCTGGCTTTCTATAAAAAAAAATCACTTTTTCAAAATCACAACTCAAATCGTTCAAAAACTATTAATGTGATTTTTAAGTTTTATGAAATGAAAGTTATTTAGCATAAAAGGTTATATAGAATAAAAAAAACCTATTTATAATAATAGTTGATAAATTATTTAATAATTAAAAAATAGCTTCTATGAAGTCATAATATGTATTTTTATTTAGAGCGAATCTCCTGTGCAGTAATTTACGCTCTTTGTTAGATTTTTAAATATTTTGTAGAATAACAGAAACGTTTTTTACTTTTGAATAGTCAAAACTGTCATTTGAATTCATATCTGAAAATCTTGTGAAACAAAAAGTGTTCTTTTTTTTTTTTTTTTGAGTGGCTACATTTAAATTTTCCACAAAAAAAGTTTAATTATCTTTAAATTTAATCTAATTGTATTAACGCAAATGCCTACATACTTTAGGCGTTTGTACGTCATTGATTTCTTGTTTATTGGCGCTATTGTATGACGTTTTACAATAAATAATGATAATAAACTTAAAATTAGTTTGAAATCTAGAAAACAAATCTTTTTCTTTTTTTATTGAATTAAGGATGCGTGAAGTTCGTTTTTATAATCAGCAACGGCGTCTATAGTTGATTGATATATTGACATTGATTATTTTTTTTTATTATAACTGAACTTTGGCTTATCAATAACACATTAATTAAAAATAATATCAACGCACAATTTAATTGTGTTTAAATGCAGCATCTATATTTCTTCATGGTAATTTACTTATAACTTTTTAAAAAAATAAAAAATAAAAAAAAAAAAAAAAAAAAAAAGAGAATTCTTTGCATTCAGAATGTGGCATGTTTTTTTTTTTTGCTGTTGGTTCTTAACTTGTTTTTCTATGTCCGTCTGGGCCTGGGCAAATACAAATCAGCCGCCAATTTCTATAAATAATTTTTACTGTTAAATGGAGTTATGTTTTGATTTTACCGACTCTAAAAGTATATGTACATATATTGGTAGGTATTAATGGCCCGAAGCGGTCCAAGTTTAGACGCTTTCGTTGGGGCTCGTATAGATAGCGAATGCTTATATTTCATCAATTTTAAATCAAAAAGTGAAAAACGTTAGTTTAAATGCATGTCACACAAATGTTTAATTAGTTTATGAGTAATCTTTCGTGGCTTAGATCAAATTTCGAAATAGAATGGGTCAATGGGTCAATAATTAGATACATCCCAAGCTTAGACACAATATTAAAATCCAAATTTAAGCCAAAAGTAAATATAGTTAAATCAAAAATTTTCTTAAAAATAACAAAAAAAAAATGGGAGGTGAGTTTGTATGGGGCTATATATTATAGTGGTCCGATTCTAAATATATAGTACGTAGGATGGCAATAGAAGTGTTTTTAACTAACTTGAAGTGAATATATGCATAAATAATACAAAAATTCGGAAGTGGGCGGTACATTTATATGGGGGTTATACCTAAAAATGGGCGTGGCACTTTCATTTTCATACTTGATTTAGTCGTTGGTTAGAAAAGCTTAAGTTCCAAATTTCAGCTTAATATCTTTTAAATTGACCGAATGAACTGCGAAGAATAGATCAGACGGACAGAAAAATTTGGAATAAGTGGTATTTTTGTATGGGAACTGTATGCTATATCTAAAAGTAGGCGTGGCACTTCAAGTTAAATACTCGATGTCGAGAAAAGGTTAAATTCAAATTTTTGACTTTCAAACTGACTTCATGAATTGCGTAGAAATAAACAGACGGACGAGACGGACGGATATAGCTATATATATTTTTATATACTTTAAAGGTTCTACAATATCTTCTTTAATAAGTTAATAAACTTTCCGACTATCTGATAATACGCGATCCCACTATATGTGAAGGAATGCAGACATAAATTGGGTGCATTATTATGGTTAACCTAGTTTTTTTAACCTGTAACAGGCAGAGAAGGCTTGATAGTCTCTTTATGATCAGATTGAAAAGGGGCATGATCTGTCTGTCTCTCTGTCCTAACGTCCGCCGTATGAAAACCATTATCTCGGAGACTATAGGAGAGATAGGTCCACCATATTTGAAACTTAGACTTTCCAAAGTCGTCAAGTGATTACTTACAAACGGGTTTTTCTCTAACACTATTTTAAAGGCCCCCTATCCAATTTTGTTTTTGTTTTTTCATGAATACTTCTGTGTTATTTAAAAATTTTTTGTGGAATATGCCTTTAATAGTTTAAATGAAATATCGCAACATGTCTATAGCCCCTATACAAATTTACCCAATTTTTTCTCTTCTAATGATGAATAAAGTGTTTTTTGAAAAATAGAAAAATAGTTTAATTTTTTTCATGAAATTTTACTGTTGTACACACCACTGTGCTTCGTGACTTCTACTCTCATTATTTTTTTTTTCTCTCAATTCAATTGTCTATGAGCATTGTATGTGTGTGTGTGTCTGGTGGAGGTGTATCTGTGTATTTTTGAGCATGTTATAAACATTCTAAACCATTTGACCAGTTCAGCCAGTTTCGTTTTGTTTGCGAGCGTGTGCGGACGTGTTCTACTTAACAATTCGTAATATTTCGTATTTTAACGGTTTTTATTTCGTACAATTTCGACGTGTAAAATTAAAAAAAAAATTGTTTACTCGATTTGATTTTAATTAAAATAAATTTGAATTAATAAAGCAATTGCATTTAAAAGCATTCAAAGGAATATAATACATTTTAGGTTTGTGTTAAAAAAATAAATAAATATAAAAAATAATAATTAAAATTCGAAATCTTTTCAAATCGTATACAAATACATTTTATTAACATTTTAATGTCAATTCACGCCAAGATAACTTTAATTAGATGAATATTTGTTTTATTAAATAATAACATTTTCGTGATAATTGCAAAACTGTCATTTTTTTTGAATTTAATTGAATTTAATTGCATATTTTAAAAACGTAATATATAAAAAATGCACAGTTTCCATATTAGAAATTTTCCACATTTTGAGAAAACAAAGAAAACACTTAACCCGGCTCACATGAGCGTGCTAAACCTGTTCCCAGCTGTCGATCTTTGATAATGATCATCATCAGCTATTTATATTTATATTTTTAGTATTTTATAATAATATTTTTATTGTATTAATTTTGTTATATAACAAATGATTTGTTTTTCGTGTGGTTGGTGTCATTTGTTTGTGTTTTAATTAAAAAAAAAAAAAAATTTTTTTGTTTTGATTTCTTGTTCATTCAAAAATTATTTTGTTAACGTTTTATAATACACTTCGTAAATAGTTTAAACACAGTATATTCATTTTGAATTAATTTTTAGGTTGATACAGTTTTAAGAAATAGCCTCTGTGTGGCTCTGGTGTACAGGTTGAGACAGTTTTAAGAAAAAGCCTCTGTGTGGCTCTGGTGTACCGGTTGAGACAGTTTTAAGAAAAAGCTTCTGTGTGGCTCTGGTGTACAGGTTGAGATAGTTTTTAGAAATAGCCACTGTGTGGCTCTGCTGTGCACGTTGAGACAGTTTTTGCATGGAGCCGCTTATTTGTGTTAAGATGCAGAATATTCAAGTTTCGTTTCTAATAATAATAATATTTAAAAACTCATCTTTAATTTTTTTTCTGTATTATTTTTTTTTTGTCAAGTTTAGCAAATTTCTTCCCTTACATTTCCTTCATATTAATTTGCGTTTTGCAGGTTTCATTGTGTCTTCACTTCAATCTTGAGGCAGGTAATCAAAAAAGCTTATTTTGCATATTAACAAAAAAAAAAAAAAAAAAAACTTAAATCTAAGCAGTTTCAGGTTCTTGATTTTCTTTATGTAAAAAACGCCATTAATCAGTTAAGTTTTATTTTTTTTTGTTACTTTGAAACAATAAAGAAATTATTGTAAAGCTTTAGTTGCTTCTTTCTGTGAGAACTAATTTTAAGTTTTAAAATTGTAGTTTTTAAAATTTTTCAGCAGTTCAGTGACTTATCTCGGAAGCTCTGAATTGTAAATAATTTTAAACTGTGACGAAGTAACTAGTTGCGGCTAGTTAAGATAAGTTTTTTTTTTACTGTAAGAAAATGTTAGTTGTTTTTTTTATTGTTAAACTAACTATTTGCATATTTGCTACTTATAGTTTTTTTTTTTTATATTTTCTGTTTAAGTTGGATTGTTATTTGCTGCTAATTAACGCTTGGTAGTTAAATTTTTTTCTTTATATACAAATTGAATTAGTTTTTTATTTTAATTCTGAGCGTCTCTGAAACTAGGTTAAAATTTATGCTCAGTGTAATAAAAACTGAAACGTTTTTTTTTCTGCATAGTTCACATAGGCCAGTACGTGGCTAGTGAGGGCTATTGTAGGTTTGAACCCTTTTTAAAAAATGTTTTCAGTTGCAGTCAGTTACGGGTTAGTCAGCCACAATGATATTTCCGTTCGGCTTTGGAACAGCATGGAACAGTTGCTGAGCACCAATTAATAGTCTCTGCATCAGCTGTAAATTAATCAGCCAAAAATCTATAACACCAAACGAATATCTGGGCCCGGGAGAAGACAAAAAAATAATAATAAATTCGTTAGTAAAGACAAAATTAAACTTGGAAAAATTTTAGTCCGGGATTCGTGATTTTTGATGTAGCACAACTATTTTATTACTCTTTTATTTTTTAATTTGTTTGAGTAATAAAATAATGAGTCTTTTTTTTTGGTAAGCGAGATCTAAAAAATATTCGATCACTTCTGACTTTTTACGAATAAACGTTTTGGTAATTGATATACATAGATAAGAATTTGTTTCATTCAAAACATAAAGAAGTTGTGCTAGATTAAAATTCACAGTTGATTCCGTTTTTTTTTTTCGAACCCTGTTGAAGCTTCATTTTAGCCTATTTCGGGATTTCTATCACCTCAGGTTCATCTGCTGTGTATGACCAAAAACAGTCAAAAATAGTGTTTTTTTAATTTTTAAACCGATTTTTCTTAAAAACTCGACCAGATTCGTGTTCGGCGATGAAAAATCTATAAGAGAGGCCTAGTCCGATGCTTGAATAAATAAAGTTCATAATTGAGTAAAACCGATTCAAATACGATTCAAACTCACTCGAAATCTAGAAAACCTAACTTGGAATTGAACCGTTTAATTTTTTTAAACGAATCGAAGTGTAGAACAGATTGCAATTACTTTTTCATACAAAAACTCGAAAATGGCCGTAAGGTTTGTATGTGAGCTATGCCAAAAAATAGGTTTGACGGACAGATAGACATGGCAAAATCGATTTCTCTCGTCGAACTGTTAAAAATCTTTCCGACAAACTGATAATACCCGTTCGCACAATGTGTGACATTAATTAAACATACAAAAACCGAAGACCTAAGCAAATTAGCATACTTATTCGGGTTATTTCCCCAACTTTCCACTCATTGGGTTTGTGTATGCAAAATTTTTATGTAATTACACCATATTCTATTCACCATAAGTTGTCAAGCCAAACTGAGCATAAATGTCCATAGCGTTGCTGGATCTGAACAATTTATGATGTAATTATAGCAGGTGAAGTTCTCCAGAAATCTTTGCTTACATAAATTTGACAACTAAGTTTGTGGTGAATTATATTTATTATTACCGCGACAGAAGAGAAGAGTACGATAAATTTTGAGAAAGAGGTAGTAAGCAAACATTATATTTTCTGTACTTTTGCTTCGATTGCTTTGGTGCTTTTAAAAAAATTAAAATTTTTTGAGTTTTATCAGCTATCAAAGCGGAAAAATTGACATTTTTAAGGTGAAATTATATAAATTCACCATATCATGCACACCCAAACAAAATTAGTTAACAAATTAGAAAGAGATAGTGGCGGAATACGTCACCTGATATAATTGCATTACGAGTTTTAAAGAGATCTCTAAAAAAACGAGTTTTTTTGAAAATGTTTTAATAAAGTTTTTTATTAAAAATACATATGTATGGTATTTTTAGATGAAAATATTTACAAAAGATATTGAAATATTATTTATGCTTTAATAATTTTGGCATTCAAAAAATTATGACGAAAAGAAAACTAAAAACAGTTTGTTCATTTGACAAAAAAAAAAAAAAAAATAAGTTAAACATTTAAAAAAATTAAAAGATTTATGTCAATTTGTCGCCGCGTTTTGAAAGCGAAAATAAATGCGCTGAAAGCAATATTTAGTTTGTATCTTTTATTTATTGAACAGCAACAAACTAAAAGCTGAATGCTAAGGTGAAGTGCACAATTAAATTGTTCACTTTGCCAAAAAAAGAAAGATGCTAGCTGGCACATGCCAAACTTTCGTTCTAACGTCAACGATCTGTTGAATTGCCAAAAGCAACTAGTTGCTTTTTAATTTTAATTTTTTTTTTTTTTGTTTTTTTTCTTGACAATTTTCTAAAATTTATTTTATAAAAGTTTATGTGCAAAATAAATGAAATTTTTATATAGATTTAGTTAGAATGAAATAAATAAAATTTTCATTACACACCCACGCAACATTTGAAAAGTATCTACGAATAGCGTATTTGTTTTTTTATATATTTACATGAGGTAAATAAACCCTAAATAGACTGAAATGCATTGAAATAAAACCGGTTTTGTATTTAAGCCAAGTGCGCATTGGATGCATGCGTGCAAATGCAACTAGGCAAGCCAAGTTGCCAAAGCAAATAGTTTGAGATACATTTATTTCTTGTTATTGTCTTAGATACATATTTGTCAACATTTGTAAAACCGTAAAATTCCGCTTACGTTTTTTTTGCTGTTATTGCGTGCATTTTGTGTACCTGCTACTTTTTTTTTTACCTGTGAAAGTATCTGAGGAATGTATCTCACACTAATTTCCATGCACGCTTCTATAATTTATATTTTTTTTGTTTTATTAATGTTCTCTAATTACTTAATGCCTAATTTATTTATTTTTTAAGCATTTTTTATTTTTTGTTTTCTTTTCGTAGTCGCGTGTGTCATAAATCTTGCACGCTTCAACAATCCCACACCTCAGACAGATTGACTCATTGCACAAAATGTATCTTTTACGTTTCTAAATGCCTAAAACAAACACAGTTGACACTTGTGCACATACATATTTAAATAATTATAATTTCCCAAGCTTTATTTTGCTTTTGTAATTTTAATTTTATTGTACATACTTAATGTGATTTTAGGCGTTGTGAAAAGCTCAGGTTTAGGTTTTAGTTTAAAAGATTAACTTTTTTTTTAGTGAGTTTTAATAATGAAAAATCTTTTTCATTTAAATTTCCTTTTTTTACTTTTTGTTTACAGTTTGTGTCACGTTTATTTTTTTTTATATCTTTGCGTGCGAATTTTTTAAAGTTTTTCTAGGAAATCATTTTGTTTTGATTTAATTGTCAGATTGTTTTGTCTAATTAGTTTAATTGTTAGAGTTGCTAAACATGCAAATTTTTTAAAAGGAAGTTGCATTATTAAATTATCTAAAAACAGGAATTTTATGTCACTTATAATTGGATTAAATTTTTTTTGGAATAAAGTGTTGGAAATATGTGAAGTATAAATTATTGCAAAGAGTTATAGAATTTTTTATAAGATCGTCAATTTTTTTTTTCTAAATTTAAATAACTCGGAAGTACTTCTCAAAGTCAGAAAAGTATATATCGTTCAGTAAAAATATGTCAGGGTTGTGTTTTAATAAATTTTCTTATATTAAAAAAAATTAAAAATTATCATTTTAATTTCTGAGCAAAGAGATAATAAAATTGTTTAAATATTTTATTTTTAAAATATATATTTAAACTCATAACCGATGCGGTACTTGATATGTACGTAATTTTAATCAATTCGACAAGATAAGGCGATCTATGCGATAACAAGTATTAAAAATAAAATCAATTAATACCATCAAATACCTTCATGATCAATATTTCAATCAATATCAAATATTTAAAATCGACAAGTCGATCTCATACAAATTGTACGAAGCCTTTCGTTTATTATATCCTAAATCAATATAATATCTAGAATTCAGCTTTCAAATTTTTACAAAAATTATTACAAATTTCTGTATTATATCAGCCAGGCTACCATTTTCGAAATTACTAAAATTGAGTATATTGATTTTCAAATAAATTCTTATAATCTTATAATTCTCAAATAGTTTAAGCATATAAAATAATTTCTGCCAGATCGGATGTGAGGCGTCAAAAAGAGTCATGAAAAATGAAGTTTATATATGGATGTATCTCATGAAACAGTTTTGGCTTCTCAATAGAAGTTAGAAAAAGACTACCCATCTTGTTGCCCCTTAGGTAAGTATAGGCTTCGGTGACCGACTACAACACTTTGGCCAAAAGAGGCCCATAATCTCAAAAGACAACTCAGAGATCAAGAATCATAAGCTACCACGATTTTGTCGCCCTCATATATTATATTTAGATAGGCTACTGGCTTCTATAGTTGATACTTCCGACAGATCTTCTAAGAAGAACTTTCCCAAATGCTCGCATCTTTTTCTACTTAGAGCTGGACAATGACAGAGAAGACGACAAGAAAGGTCTGTTTTATTCATTAAAGGGTGTCATATGATCTTTTACGATTGTAAGCAGGTCAGTTAATCCTGGATATGCCGCAAGTTGTTAAGTTGGACCATTTTCTATTTGCAGTAAGCAGACTGCGTGTATCCTAACCAAGTCTTTCTATTTATGATATAGGTTATGGATCATGGTAGCCTGTCTGGGAAGTTCGTCTGCTATGAAGTAACCCTCTATATTACTGTGCCCTGGCACCCAAATAAAATTAATACTGTAGGGTTAAGTCATCGCGTTAAGACATTTGCGACACTCAGTAATCGATTTAGATTTATTAATGTGGGGGGTCCAGCGCTTTAAGAGCCGCTTGACTATCGGAAAACAGGAATACATGTTCAACAATGCTTTAAGAAGTTCTGCCTTATAAATAAGGCAGTGGTCAGGAAGCCTGAAGTATGTGTCAATTTCAAGTCAATGCCTTCCCCCAACTTCGCGTTAAGTTGCCACTTAATATTAAGTTAATCCCTTAATCTCCTGACAACATCGACGCAATTCTTTATTTTGATACTCAATTTTCGAAAGTTTCTCAATTGCCTTAATTACTTCCATATATGCGTGAGCTGGATCATTACGTTTTTTCCCTCGAACGTAAGCTTATAGATTTTAATTAACAAATATTTTTAAACATTTCTTGCTAATCATTTTTATAAAAATACCCGGCGTGTACTTCACGTTGTTCTTGTGTTTGTACTGCTCTCGATTGCCACTCTCTCAGACAATTTGACTCCAAATGCACGTTGCTCTTTCGTTTCGCATCTGCTGTTTTATTTTTTTTGCAATTGAAACTCTTTTCGGTGGCATTTTTGTACTTTGTGTTTTGTTTTAAAATTTTTTTTGGATGTCAAAATATGTTGGGGCTAGTATAAAACATAAAAGAAAGCATTAAAAAATACCGATGACCTTGTGTGTCATTAATGTATTATTTCGAGTAATGCAAAAAATGTTTGTAAGGGAAAAATCGACTTCATGAATGGTCGAAAGTGCCTATTGCATTATTTTAGTGCTCTTGAATCATGCTTGTAATATTGTCTTTAAAGAGAATCGGGCTTGGGACAACTCGTTTAAATGGTTTTAAAGTTCATAGCGGACATAGAAATATTATTACTATTTTACAGATATAAAATTGTATCTAAATTTTTTTCATGTAATTTTAAAGCAATTTAGATGAAAAAATATGTTCAATATATAAAAATTTTTAAAACATTTATAAATATTTGTCAATATTTTTATGATTCCCATAAATTGTGAAGATTATTTTTTTATTAAGAAGACTTAAGATCATTAAAAATACTTTGGCAACTACTTGTGTATGTATATGCCAAAAATATTGCTCAATATTTTTTATTTATAGTTTTATTAGTTTTAAAAGTAATTAGCTAATGTTATCAAAAACCTAAACTCGCCTCGATTTATGATCCATACAAATTATATTCTATTTTCATAAAGTTTTTTTTAATCTATTAGCATTCTTAATTTTCTCAACACTTGGCCAATTTTTTCTAAAGTTCAATAAATTACAAGAAATAGTTTACACATAAAGTGTGTATCGACGTCATTGATGTTTGTGATATGCGATCCAGGCAGACACACACACCCAATTATAAGAAAAATATTTATAGAGACTTCCAAAAAAAAAAAAAAAACAACGAAGACGTCTTGTTGAAACTAGTCAAAACATTCTCGTAAATTGTAAATATTACGAAATTTGCTTTTGATACACTACACACATTGGGTAAATGGTTATATTAATTTTTGGCATATTTATGTAACAGGTAGAAGCAAGTATAGAAGATCGTCTAGCTATAAGTCTATTGGAAATAGAAACTTGATTTATGCTGATGCTCCCGTTTTATATATTTTATGTTTTATATGTGAAGACTGCATACAGGGTACCTCCTAGTCAAGACTATGCGACTGCAATGTTCGAATATAAACTTAGAATTTTATGAGTTTTTTAAATCATCTCGTGTGGTATTTGGGTCTCGAACTTTTGTTATTTATTACATTTTCTTCCATTGTCAGTCTGTCTGCTCTGAGACAACAGTGAGGTCAACTAAGCGGCTTAATTTATAATCATCGAATTTTTATATATTTTTATTGTTTTGTATCTGAAGTCGGAAAGTGGTAGATACACACATGTAGTTAAAAAAAAAAATAATAAAAATTCTTAAAATAATTATTTTGTTGTTCTTTTGATTAAAATTAAAAATGCCTACCACAACACAACGCCTTTGAAAAAAAAAATATTTGTAATGAATTTTTTTTAGGCAGAAAGTGTCTTTTGAATATTAAGTGAAAATATTTGACTTTGACTTTGAATGTGCTGTAATATTTTAGATTGCGAAGGAAGTTTGAAAAATATCTATAAAATAAAAAGTAGATGTTTGATAACTTATCAATCTGTCCGCTACATAATATTCTATGAAGGCTTTTTATATAAAATAGTAAAAATGTTTCTATGTCCGCTATGGACGTTGACGCCATCCAACCGATGAGTCCCAAATCGGTTTCATTGGAAAGGCAACAATGCAAGTAAATTAAAGATCCTATAAAACAATGCTTTCGGTTAATTTAAGAAGACATTTTCTAGTTTTCCCTTATACAAATTTTTTTGCTTTTTATATTCAGTATATTCAGTTTGTCTAAAAGTTTGAAACGATTTGAAGAGGATGTCGTAGACCCCGTAAAATATATATATATATATATATTCTTAATCAGCTCGATGAGACGAGTTCATTTCCGTCTGTCTGTCCATCTGTCTGCCTATCTGTCTGTCTATTTCAACACGATTTATTAGGAGACTATTGGAGATATTTAGCTAAAATTCGTTAAGTTCGAAATGAAAGTGCCACGCCCATTTTTAGGTGTAGCCATATATACACTTACTGCCCATTTTCGAATTTTTGTATAAAAATAGATATTATTTATGCATATATTCACTCCGAATTGGGTAAAATCATCTTTAATGGCATTCAATGTCAAATCAAATGTGTCACGCCCACTATTTGAAATATTTCCCACACAAAATGGTTATTATTTAGGAATGTATTAACTCCAAATTGGGTATAAACACATCTTTTATCATCCAATATCAAGACATAGGTGCCATGCCCATTTTAAGGCATAGGCCCCACACAAACTTATTGATTATTTTAGAATATTTATGGAATATAACGGGTGATTTTTTTGAGGTTAGGATTTTCATGCATTAGTATTTGACAGATCACGCGGGATTCAGACAAGGTGTCAAAGAGAAAGATGCTCAGTATACTTTGACATTTCATCATGAATAGACTTACTAACGAGCAACGCTTGCAAATCATTGAATTTTATTACCAAAATCAGTGTTCGGTTCGAAATGCGAAAATCCTCTTTTTTATCGACAAATTTTGTTCAGCGATGAGGCTCATTTCTGGTTGAATGGCTTCGTAAATAAGCAAAATTGCCGCATTTGGAGTGAAGAGCAACCAGAAGCCGTTCATGAACTGCCCATGCATCCCGAAAACAGCACTGTTTGGTGTGGTTTGTACGCTGGTGGAATCATTGGACCGTATTTTTTTCAAAGATGCTGTTGGACGCAACGTTACGGTGAATGGCGATCGCTATCGTTCGATGCTAACAAACTTTTTGTTGCCAAAAATGGAAGAACTGAACTTGGTTGACATGAGGTTTCAACAAGATGGCGCTACATGCCACACAGCTCGCGATTCTATGGCCATTTTGAGGGAAAACTTCGGAGAACAATTCATCTCAAGAAATGGACCGGTAAGTTGGCCACCAAGATCATGCGATTTGACGCCTTTAGACTATTTTTTGTGGGGCTACGTCAAGTCTAAAGTCTACAGAAATAAGCCAGCAACTATTCCAGCTTTGGAAGACAACATTTCCGAAGAAATTCGGGCTATTCCGGCCGAAATGCTCGAAAAAGTTGCCCAAAATTGGACTTTCCGAATGGACCACCTAAGACGCAGCCGCGGTCAACATTTAAATGAAATTATCTTCAAAAAGTAAATGTCATGGACCAATCTAACGTTTCAAATAAAGAACCGATGAGAGAACCTTTGCAAATTTTATGCGTTTTTTTTTTAAAGTTCTCAAGCTCTTAAAAAATCACCCTTTTATGTATGTTTAGCTTTAAATTTGAATATTATGTCCAATATTATGTCTAAACTTGAGTTGTATCAGACTATTGACTCCCATCCCATCTCGATGTTTTATCCAAGCTACTGATGATAACACAAACTATTTAAAAATACGTGTAACGGGAATTTAAGCTTCGGTTCCACCGAAGTTAACGTTTTCCCTGTTTTAATATTTTTTTTATTATATTTTCCCACACATTTTAAGGGGACTCTCTGCGCCAAAATATTTTGGGTACGCTGCAATCAAAAAAAAAAAAAAAAAAACTGGTATTATTTAGTATATAGAATGTTAGCCCCAACATATTTTGGCTGCACTGCATCAAAAAAAAAAAACATGTAGTGAAAAATACCCGAAAAATATGCCGTTGTGGCATAGGAAACCCGATTTCGTTTGCAAAGTCCGAAACTCGTTACTCGTGTGTTTTCGAAGTAGCCGATTTCGAATTCGGCGTCAGATTGTCAAAATTGCGAATGACGGAAAGTAGGACAGACAGAAAACTCCCTTCTCAGTGAAATGGATATATTTTTTTAAGATCATCCAAATTTGATGTTCCTAGAACTGCTCACAATCAACTTTTGAAACTTGATAGCTTTACCACTTAAAATGAATACTTAAAATTTGACGTAACTTGTCGGCATTTTAGAGAATGTACATTCCAATATTGGGTGCTCTATATGCATTTTAAAGACTTTCAGATAATTGTTTTCATCGAGTGGTAAATTTTCATGACCAAAGTTGATATCTTTTTCAAAAATATTTTAGGTTGTCGACTCCATATAGTCGTGTAGTAAGTGAAACTACTGTAGATCGTTACGTTTTTACGCTAGACAGACAGACGGACGTATATATCATTGTTAACTCGACTTTCGATGCTGATTTCAAGATGAGCGATATGTCTTCGTAATTTTTTAAAATTTTTCAAATAGCCCTCGTATACTTATAAGTAAGTATTTGTATTTCCTTCCATCAATCGGCACCTACAAGTGATAATTAAGCATGGAAACACTCGTATATATATTTTTAACACGTAGGGCTGTTTTGCGTTGGCCTAGTCATAAATTTACTACCTCGCATGCCTTCCGCTAACGTGATTGACATAAAAAAAAAAAATGCTTTGTAATTTGATGCATGGAATTTTTGTGCAGTCTCTATAAAGTTGTGGGAATTATTTAATGTTTTAAAAATGTTTTTCAACTATTTTGATGCTGATAATCTTTTAACTCTTAAATGAGATACTTTATAATGTGAGATACATCACACACTAGTATATCTCAAATGTATCTTACATAAAATTTATCTATTTTCTGTTAAGTATTTCTCAAGTATTTGCTAATTGTTATTTATTGCGCAAGTGTAAAGTAATTTTCAATAACAATTACCCAACGAACTTGTGACATAATTTTGCCTAGGCTTAATGTGTAGTAGCAGTAGTGGCCTAGTTCTCTAGATTCTTCTATTCATTTTTTTTTGAATGGCAAATTATGTTTGTACTAATTTTTTTTTTAAATTATCTTGTCAAATGCGTAATTTGCATTTATGTTTTCGTGAACTCCAATGAACTTTTTTTCTTATAGACAGAAACTTATAATTGAGCCTAACTGTCAAATTGTATTATATCATTTTTTTTGTTTTTTTTTTATTTATTTAGAAGTGTATGCTGTATTGCATAATGATTTTAATATGATTTATAGTTCATTGACTTTTTCTTTATTGAATGTTAGAGTAGCGCACAGCTGGAAAATTTTGCTTTTATTTGTTTTGGGGCACATATATGAAATACACAAATCAATTAAATTGTTTAGTGACCATGTTTGTTGCCTTTAAAAGCTATATTTTTAAATTTTTATTAATTTTGAAATGATTTATTGTTGCAAGTTTACGTAATTTGTTCTATGACATTGATACTATAGCGAATTGTAGCGGTAGCATTTTATTGGATATATTTTTTAGAAAATAAAGTATGAAAGTGACTGGTTGAAAAATTAAAGAAATTCATTATTTAGCATGGGAATTGTTGAATTTATTTGATGCATTTTATACGGTTTAGTTTAAATACAAATTATTAAGAATTCAGTAAAAATCAGTCATGTTCCCGAATTCGTAAACGTAAAAATTTGTGATTTTAAAACGCTTACTTTGCTCCAGCAAACGTAAATTGCAAAATATGTTCGATTTTATTTCGGCAGAGTTTTAGTCAGTGAAATGAAGAGTAAATGCATAATATAACTTAAAGAATAAACTATCGATTAATAAAAAATATAAATAAAAATATCGAGTTCATCTTTTACTTTTTAATATCATTGATGCTGAATTCGAATTTTAAATTAATATTTTCTACTCATGCCAAAATAGCCTCTTCCAAAAGTGAAGATTTTCAGGTCCTCGACTATTAAAACTTTTTTATACCAAAAAGTTATTTTGGTTAAGATGAGCTTAGGAAATATCTAGAGTTAAAGTGGACTCTGCATAAGCAAGCATTACATATAAAAATCAAAAGGAAATATTAAAAATATAATCATAAAAAAAAAAATCTGTCTGTCCGTCCGTCCGCGTATAGGCATCAGTTCACTTTGACCTCAGCTATTTCCTAAGCCAGTCGTATGCTCATCTTTAAATTTTGAATGGATTATTGGGCCATCATAGCTTATTTTTTGGTACACAAAAATATTTAAAGATCGAGGCTCTTTAAAGAGCAGAAAAGAGCAGAAAGCAACCAAAATTTGCGATTTTGTTAGACCGATAACCTTTAAATTTGTAACCGATAGCAGATTTTATCTTGTAGAACATAACTTTTGCGATTGCCGGAACACGAATAATTTGAGTAAAATATTTGCGATTACGGGAACAAGACTGAATATATTTAAATAATTTAAGCTTAGAGAGAAATATATTGTGATTAGGAAAAAGAACGAAATCCTATTAATGTGTGCCGTTTTTAAATAGGTTAAAATAGTTTATAGAGACGTTAAGACTTACTGACAATACTTTCAGACATTCATACCCCGCTAAAAGCTTTTGACTCGTTTAGCAACAATAAAAAAATAACTGCTTAATATAATAAGGGACATAAAAATCAGCTGAAGTAGATAAGTTAATAAGATAGTGTAGAACCGCTAAACACTAGAAAACCGTTGGACGAAGTCTTACGACTATTAAAGTTTTTTTTTAAGTTCTCCCAGAACGCTGACTCTTTAAAAATTACACCATTCGGTTGGGGATAGCCACTCATTATTTTTCTAGTAGCTGAGCGTGTTCAGATAAAAAACCTCATCTGTTATTGCTTAGTAGGTAAAGGGTTGCCGTAATGAAGAAGTTGATTTTGAACGGTTATGTTGCGCTTTCTCTTAATAAATTAATAAATCTCAAATAAGAAAACGGTTCTGGTTCAAAAATATTACAATTTTTGTAAAAATTATGAAATAAAAAAATACGATTAAAAATTAATTTCCTTTTTTTCTTTGAATTTTTTCGCAATATCGACAATTAAAAATTTTAATAGTTTTCAAAATAAAATAATTTGTAAAAGCTTTCTTGAGTTGATATGCATATAACTATGTATATATTTAGACATTTTTTCTATTAAATAAAATCTGGTTATGATTTATCTTATGCTCTAGAAAACTTATTTCAATTTGCTTTGAATTGGAACGCAAAAATTAAGCAAACGTCACGGAATGTTTTTCTTTATAATTTTTTTTCGCTATGCTTCAAAAAATGTTTTATGAAAAATATTAAAATATATTTTCAGGAAATTGTTAAGATTTATTTAAAGCAAATTTTAAATTTTAAAAAAATATTTTATTTATAAAATATTTGCACAAGTTTTTCACATTTATATTCGATGCTCATTTCAATTCAAATTGTATAGTATATGTGCGACAAATTAGTGGCAGCTTCTATATTGAAAACAATAATTGTAATTTTCACATTGAGATACAAAATATAGACAAAGGCAACACATTCATAGCGCTCATTGATAGCATCTTGCATTCATAGCGCCTCTACCAATTACCGAAGTGCATGACAAATGCTTAATATCAAAGCAATAGATACAATTTTAGATACATTCAAGTTTTAGAATTGCATGCAGCAGCTGGCAGTTGTTATTGCGTACGCTTTGAATCTTTTGCTGTGACGTAGTTTTACAATTATTTTTTTTTATTTACTCAATCGCGAGTGCGTGCACTTGAAAAGCCTAATGTGGCTGCCATTTTAGTGCCATTTGTGGGAACCACTTTGCGGCTTCTTTTTTGTGTTGGGGAAAAAAAATAAAAACAAAAATGAAACTATACGCGGCCTTGATGTAAACTAATTACGCAAAAATTGACTTTTAGTTTATTTATCTTTAAAGTCCATATTTGATTGGCAATCTAATTGCATTTGCATAGAAATTTTGTTATTTATTGACATTTAATGAAATCTATGGGATACATTTGATGTCATTTTTTGAACTTGAGACGCTTGAGTTGGTTTTCTTTATAAGCTTTAGCTATAAGATACAGTTTGTAGCTTGAAGATACATTTTGTAACTTAAAGATACATTTTGAACATATATTTTGTAGCTTGAAGATACATTTTGTAGCTTGAAGATACATTTTGTAGCTTGAAGATACATTTTTAGCTTGGAGATACATTTTGTAGCTTGTAGATACATTTTATAACTTGAAGATACATTTTGTATCTTAAAGATACATTTTGTATCTATCATATAAATTCAATAATTCAAATTTAATTTCTATTAAAAATTTGTATCTTATAAACAAAAGAAATCAAATTAATAAAATTTAAAAATAAAATTTATGTATCTGAATAATTTATACCAAAATTTTTTTGTACAATTATTTGTTTGGTTTAAAATGCGTGATATGTTTAAAAAGCATTAAATTCATATAGTTATTTATAAAAAAATTGTTTTTCCGAATTTCGATTAGCAGTTGCATTAACAGTTTGTCGTGTTTTTTTTTCTTCATGTTTATAGCTTTTTACCTTCCGTTTGTCGTTTGCGTTTGCATTTGCTGCCACTGTGCATTAATTTCCAATAAGATTTGTTTTGAGTTAAATTGAAGGCTGCATTTATTTATTGTTTTTCTTCTTCTTTTTTTCGTCTGTTCGTCGTCGATAGAATGTTTATTATTCTTGAGTATTTTTGATGCAGCATAGATTACACATGTCACAATATGTGATGTGGCACTGTGCCACTTTTTACATATTTGAGAATTTTTGATCTAAAACATTTTTATCCCGATTGCAGCAGATTGTAACTAAAAACAAAAACAAGAAATTTTCAAACAAAATTCTAAAAACAAACAAAATTTTCATGGTTTTGTGAGTTAAAACCTTTGTCTGATTCACAGAAATTCTGAACAAAAAGTTGTAGCCGGGTAAACATGTAAAAGTGTCCCCAACGATGTTGGATATTTTTAAATGAGTTCCGATAGCTCTTGATCTGAGAAATTTTTCTGTGGATTTATTTTCCCGATATCGGCGATATTAACGATTTTATGGCGACAAAAAATTTTTTAGTTAATTTTTTTAAAATATTTTTTTTTTCTGCTCACTGAGTTAAAAAAAGTTTTTATGAAAATTATTATATTAGTTCTACAGTGTTATGAACCTCTCCAGCGCATATGGGTAGGATGCAAAGTCACTCTATGTTGGATCCCTGGTCATAGAGGCATTGAAGGAAATAAAGTTGCAGAAGAACTTGCCAGCATTGTTTCGTCAATCTCTATGATCGGCTCTGAACCTTTTCTTGGGCTCAGTTGAGCCTCAGCAATACTCTCCATTGAGAAACGCTTCAGAGACTCGATCTCTCAACACTGGCTACGCTATCCTGGCCTTAGGTAGTCTAAACAACATACTCTGCCAATCTTTCCTAAAACTAATATTCATCTCAGACGTGCTAAACTAAGAGTACTCACGTGGTACCTTACGGGTCACAACGTCCTGAGACTCCACATGAATAAAATGAGTCTGTCCTCCGAAACGGAGTGTAGGCTCTGTTTAGATGACGAAACCAGTTCACATATCTTGTGTGAGTGCCCAACCTTGGCTAGATTTAGTTTCATGCAGCTTGATTCCTGCATCATAACCCCTGAATACATCTAACATTCTTCGACGAAGAACATTCTCAGGCTCATCAAAGGAACTGAGAATTTCCTTAGTCTCATAATCTAACCTTAGTCTCTCTTTGGGTACGAAAGATCTATGTAAGGTCGCAATACCCGTTTTCCTGTTCAGGAAACTCGCCATGTCTGCACTTCGGCCTTAGTGCCGTGGGTAAACATTTGAAGGTGTTATGCGCCCTCAATTTGGCTTTTGACCACTTGCTTGTCTTGCGACTGCGGTCCAGACACTACGTCAAGCTCTTAATGGATAAGGTTATGGTATTATATTTTCTTACAACTAATATCTATCTATAAAAATTATTTTAAATTTTTTTCGTTCCGCAATTCTATATATTTTTTTATACCCGTTACACATAGTGTAAACGGGTATATTCAGTTTGTCAAAAAGTTTGTAACGCATTGAAGGAGGCATCGGAGACCCCCATAAAGTATATATATTCTTGATCAGCTCGACGAGACGAATCGATCTAGCCATGTCCGTCTGTCTGTCCGTCTGTCCGTCTGTCCGTCTGTTTGTTGCTATGCGATCTTTTCGATGAATTATCGATTTTTTTCGATTTTTTTTTTTAAATAGTAATTATTTATGAATGTACTCGCTCCCAATTGGGTAAAAACATTTTTTGGTCATCCAGGGTCAAAACCAAGACGACACGCCCATGTAACGGGTATTTCAGCTTCGGTTCCACCGAAGTTAACGTTTTTTCTTGTTTTTTTTCATTTTGATTTAATTTTTTTTATCATGTTTCTGTAGAGATACACCTATGAAATTTTTAGAAGAAATTCCTTTGTCTACTTTGAGACATAAAATTTTAAAAATTCTAGATTTGGTGGATCATGCTTACCTGGCTACCCTTTATATAGACGTCCAGGGTGTAAAATCCAGAACCACCTAGAGAAGTCCTGGGACTTTATATAATAAAAGAAAAATACATTCTAAAAGATATACGGATACTAGGGATTTCCCCCTTTCCCATATTGAGGAACAAAAAGCTTTCATACAAAAAAACCTCAGTTTTTTTTTTAAATTACTCTGAATATTAAATTATATTTTTTGTGGAGAGTAGCAAATATTTTTAAATCAAATAATAATTATTCTAGCCATGTTTGTCTCTAATCAAAAAAATGTGTCAAGTTTAGGTTTTATTTCTTTTTTTTCATATTTGTTATTGTAGAGCGGTACGTATTGTAGCACTGCGCGCCAATCAGTGTAGTACATAAGCGCAAGGCAACCGGCCAAGCCGAATAATGCAGCAGATGGTAAGCTGCAAGAAATTAAAAAATTAAAAAAAGGCCTATAAGACTCTTTAATGTATAAAAAAATACTTACAAAGATTTGCCAATCTCAACGTGTTTTTTGCCGAATGGCAGTTTTTTTTACATCAAAAGGCAGCTTCATTCTGGATTATATTTTTTTTGTTAAATAAATAATTTTTTTTTTTGCAATTATTTCTCCTCTTTGTATTTTCGATTATAGATGGGTATGTGTTTTGCAATATATTTCCAATCGGTTATATAGATTATAGACAAACCAATTGCTGTGACATAGCTTAAGGCTGACGGTGCGCTGAAATTAATAAAATAAAAAAAAGAAAATGGATTCCGAATCTTATAGTAGAGGTTTAGCTTTAGTCGCGTAAAAAACTGTATACTTGAATTTTTTGGTAGAACTCCAAAATCTTTTTCACTTATAGAGCTATAACTCAGTTAACTTCGAACCGATTTTTATTTTTTAACCAGTTTTGGAAAGAAAAAACTTAGAGCTTTTGAACAGTATATATTATGTTATGACGTTTCAGTTGCTATCTTTGCGCATTTTCGAGGAAAATGCAAGTTTTTTTTTCTCCAAAATTTTTCAGCTTAGTCATATTTGAAAGATATAAAATTGAATCACTTTTTGTGTGGTCAAGCCATATTTTAAGAATGGCTTGACCGATTTCAATTATCTCTTTTAGTTTAAAAAAAAAAAACAAGGAAAATTGTTAACTTCCGTGGAACCGAAGCTTGGATACCTGTCACACGTATTTTTAAATAGTTAATGTGTTAACACCAGTGGCATAGATAAAACTTCGAGATGGGATGGGAGGGAGTCAATGGGTCAACTCAACTTTAGACACAATATTTGTACCAAACTTTAAGCTAAAAATACAGATATTCTCTATGCCTAAAAATGGACGTGGCACCTTGGCTTTGACATTGAATGACATTAGAAGTGGTTTTACCCGATTTTGAGTGAATACATTTATAAATAACAGCTATTTCCATACAAAAATTCGAAAATGGGAAGTAGATTTGTATGGAGGCTATAGCTAAAAATGGGCGTGGCACTTTAGTGTTGATATTTGATGATATAAGAAGTGTATTTACCCAATTTGGAGTGATTGCAGTGCTAAGTAATAAACATTTTCTTACAAAGATTCGAAAATAGGCGGTAAGTTTGTATGGGGGATATTTTTGAAAAATGGGCGTGGCTCATTTGTTTTGACATTGGATGACATTGGAAGTGTTTTAAACTAATTTCACTCCAAAATATACGTAAATAACACCTATTTTCATATAAAAATAGAAAATGGGCGGTCAGTTTGTATGGGGGCTACACCTAAAAATGGGCGTGGCACATTCATATTCAAACTTGACCAGCTCGTTGCCGAGAAAAGCTTAAGTTCCCAATTTCAGCTAAGTATCTCCAGTATTCTATGAGTAAATCTCGTTGAAATATACAGACGGACAGACAGACGGACATAGCTCGCCTTATCGAGCCGATAAAGAATATATATACTTTATGGGGTCTACGACGTTTCTTTTAGTGCGTTACAAACTTTATGACAAACTGAATATACCCGTTTACACTGTGTAACGGGTATAAAAATCCCAGAAAAAATTCCTGTTATCCAAAAAAATTACCAGTTCCAAAAATCCCAAGACTATAAAATACCTAATCCCAAAATCCCTTTACACGATAATATTTCGACCTTAGCATATTTTTATTTTCAATTGAATTTTGAGTCAACTTCAAAATTTTTTAAGTCGCGAAAAAAAGTATGATTGATTGAAAAAGTGGGCGGTGAGCAAAGCAGATTGGTGTCACAAAAGTGCTATTTGCGAAACCCGAGCAAGGACGGGCATTCCGGCAGGTAATATCTTTATCCTGTAACACTTCGGGTAGTGGATACGAAACATATTCAAATGTATCTGTGTATCTGATTGCTTGGCTTAAATTATACTTACATTGCTTTAAGATATTCTTTACGTTTTGCGTTTAATTGAAATAAATTTGCACTTTTGTCATCTTTTGCAAACAGAATCAGACGATTTGATGTTTTTGGCCAATGCCATTGAGAGATACGAAATTTAGATTTTGATTGTGTTCGTGAAAAATTTTATAAAAAAAATTCTGCCATTTTTTCAAATGTTGACATTTATTTCGTTTTTTTTTTTTTCCTATTTTCAAAATGATTTCCGATTATTTATTTGATGAGTGAAATAGTTAAGTTGACTAGATTCACTAATTTCTGAACAAATTCTAATCAATATTTGATTGTAATCAACTTCAAATTAACACGAGCATTCAATTGTGTACGTTAACAATTCTAAGTACTCATTATTATTATCATTATTATCTGTAGTATGTGTCAGTTGATTGCAATGGGATTATGTTTTTTTTTTCTTTAATGACAAATCAATTGTGTTGTACATCAATAAGTGAAAGCAATAAGTCATTATACGGGTCTTCGGTTTTACTTTTTTTTTTTTTAATGTTTCATTAAGATTTTATGTACTTTCATTGTAGTTATAGCAACATGAAAGGCACCCCTTTTGCATTGTACAAGTTTTTTTCATTAAAATTTCTGAGATTAGACACACTATTAATGCCATTTTTATCGCGTAAACATCATAATCATCTGGAATGTATCTATGTATTCCTCTAAAAGAAATGCACATTTTAACGTTGTCTGCTTCTGATTAAGTAATTTTGCCTTGAAACACAAAATTTGAACTTAATCAAACATTAACCTAAATTTTAAACACATGCGAGCATGGAGCTGCCTCAATGTAAGCAATTTTTTTTTGCTTTTCTACTCTTTTGCGGTCACCTTTTGACAGCTGCCATTTAAATGACTTTTTCGTCAGATTGTGTCACTGACTCACATTAATTTTGTAGACAATAAATTTTCCTCCAAAAAAAAGGAAATAAGAAAGTTAGTGGCAGCTTTAGGTAAATGTAAAACTTAGATACGCTTCGTTAGAGGAAAAGTTGTGGTAAATACATGCGGTGTTTTCCAATAGGGTGGAGAGGAGAGGAGGTAGCGCTCATCTTGAAATTGTTGCATCGAGTCATCGAAAATTGGAAGGATCGAATAAACCAGTGCAAAAAAAGTTGTGGTCATCATCTGAGCGATATTTTGTAAACATCATAAATGGCATAAAATTTCCCATTAAATAAAACTATTATGCACTAATTTTGACCAAAATTCTTGCCAACCAAGTTACATGAAAATTGCTGAAAATCGGACTGCCACCTGCTATACTTTCATATTTATTTTGCAGCCCTAGCATTACAACGATGCATTGAACTTTTTTAGTCAGGCCCATGGGTAGTGCGAATCTACCTCGCAACTTTTTGTATAAATTTATCGTTAAAAATTATAAAAATTTTAAATACTATAAATTTAAATTAGCTAAAATATACAAATTAAATTTATTTCTAAAACTAACACCGCCAGTGATCATCTAAATAACAAAAAATTCTGTGACTGTACGCCTGGGCATCCGACGAGAATACCCAGGCTAAATTAACTTCTTACAATATAATAATTTATTTTAGATCAGATCAAATTTAGAATTTTGGAATAAATTTAAAAAAAAAATCAGAAAATTTGTTTTTATGTTATCTAGAATTTTCAACCAATCCAATTTCGGAGTGTTCAAAAATTAGACAATTATTTGAAACGATTTTCGGATTCTAAAATTAATCAGGGGTGATACCAAAAAAGCCTTCGGCTAGAGTTTTGGCTAAAGTACCTTTTACACCATGTTAAAAACCCAAATGCTTGAATATTGCCATCTTTTAGAATTTTGAATAGAGTTGCAAGGTTTCGTTTTCAGTTTGGCGGGTCGCAAATTTGATATTTTTTTTGTATAGAAATGAAAAAATTTTAAAAAATTGGCTACCCTATGCAATTAATAAAAACACTCGAAGTATCGTTATCATGGTATAAATTATCAAGTATTTACACCAAGACATTTACTTCAAAACTCTGATATTTCGACACTACTGAGTATCAACCCATCTCAAAATAATAATCCTTTTTTTGGACTCATTAATAAATAGAAAATCGGTAAATAGGTGTCTCTTAAGATTTAAGAAATGTGTAAAAAAAACACACACATTAGAGTCTCAAAAGCACTCTTGAACACCTCTAATGACTTGCTTAGTTTATTTTTTAGACTATATTTACATATTCACTTAATTATAAATACTATAATCGTTTTTAGTGTCAAGCCGCTTATTGTATGAAGGCAACTTAAATTAAACTATTAAAAATGAACATGGCGATGCCAAAAATTAGGTAAAATTGAATTATATGAATAGTGTCTAACTTCTTTTTCTTCTGTAGGGTTTTAAAAGTGGTGCAATTATACTAAGTAAACGTATACTGCACCTGTCTCTTTCTAATTTGGTCACAAATTTTGTTGAGTATGCATGTTATGGTGAATTTATATAATTTCACCTTAAAAATATCAATTTTTTTTTCTTCTTTATTTTGAGCAAAAGGCTAATAAAATTCAAAAATTTGAATTTTTTCTACAACAAGTTGTATATATATTTTAATTTAAAAATACATTTTTTCAAAGCACCAAAGCAACCGTAGCAAAAGTATAGAAAATAAAATGCTTGCTAATTGTGTGGGGAATATGGGTTTGTCCCTCACCCACCTCTATCTATCTCTTTCTCAAAATTTCTCGTACTCTTTTCTTCGGTCGTGGTGAAATTAAATATATTTCACCACAAGCTAAATTGTCAAATTAATGTAAGCGAAGATTTCTGGAAAATAGAACATCACCTGATATAATTGCATCATGGGCTCTACGAAATAATTCTCTGTTTAATCGATGAAAATTTTTGCAAGCCAAACTAATTTATACTCCTTCAAATAATTTTAAATTAGCATTTCGCTGCGTTACAAACCACACAATGAATTGTTTATGCCTAAAAAAAAAATTAATGTTTATAATTTTTTTTGGCCTATAGAAATATATTTTATTGCCATTAGCCTGGTTAAATCCTTACAGAACCCCCACACCTCCACCCCCCCCTAATCAGGCCATCACACATTTAAAATAAATTTACTTTGACCACACAACTCAAATGCAAAACAAAAAAAAAAAAAGGGCAAAGGAGCAAAACTTCTTCGTGCCGCATGCATAATTTACGCGACACACCTAACTTTGGGCAAAACATCGCTCGCTGTTTCCGTTTCCGTTATCCACAAATTCGATTGAAATGTGTAGAAATGTGGCGCACTTTTTCAATCAAACATTTTATGGATTTTTATGTTCGAAAATTCTGCAAAAGATAGCAGACAAGCAGACTGAGAGACAGCTAACGTCATTTTTCATCAATATTTATATTCGATTTTTTTTTCTTTTCAGTTTTTTTTTTAACACGCAGCCATGAAGTTATTCTTGTTGCTTTGCGCCATCGCTGTGGTGTACGCCGCCGATGATGATTACTGTTTGGGCAAGGATAGAGATCGTTTGCAGACGCGTCAGTTTAGCTCTAAAACTGCATATGAAATTATACGTGGTACACATTTGGATAAACAATTTCTGGTGCCCGGTTGTGAGCCACAGAAAATGTGGATCTTTCATAGACATGGCACCCGTTTGCCCTCAGCGAATACCATTGATAATGCACCAAGATTGGAGGAGGTGTGTAACAACTATTTTAAATTATTTTTAGTTCATATTTCATATATATTTTTTTTCCTTTAGTTGCGTGATTTAATTGTCAAGAATTATCGCATCGATAAAAGAAAACCGGATACGGATGCACTCTGTGATTTGGATCTGTTGGCTTTACAAATGTGGAAATGGAATTCTAGCATTAGCAGCGATCAAGCCGAGTATCTGACCAGTCAGGGTTATACAGATTTGCGTGGTACTGCAAATGTTTATCAGAAATATTATCGCAGCATTTTGCCGAGTCAATATAATAACAGTTATTATATGGTGCGTATTTTTGGAAGATTTTCTTATGAAGTACTCTAAAAATTATACTATATATTATCTCTTCACAGTTCCGTCACACCGATACGCAACGTACACGTGAAAGCTTTAAGGCTTTCAGCTCAGCGCTCTTTGGCGAGAATAATGCCGCTAAGGCTGAGGATATACCCGAAAAGGATTTACTATTGCGTCCCTATGACTATTGTGAATCGTATAAGGCACAAAATTATAAGGGTCCGGGTTCAGAAAGTGCAAAATTCAGAGCATCAACACTTTGGAATCGTACACTGTCCGATATTTCAACACGTTTGGGGTAAGCTTTTCGAAATAAAAATTTAAAATTATTTTTAAAACTCCCATTTTACAGCTTTAAGTACCCACTCGCCGCTGAGGATATACAACTTATGTACGACGTCTGTCGCTATGAACAGGCTTGGCAAGTCGAACGTACCAGCACCTGGTGTGTTGCCTTTCTACCCGAACAGGTCACCGTTCTCGAATACGATGAAGATCTAAAGTATTATTATAAAGCCGGTTACGGTTTTGC
Organism: Leucophenga varia; assembly: GCA_018903435.1. NCBI lineage: Eukaryota > Metazoa > Arthropoda > Insecta > Diptera > Drosophilidae > Leucophenga > Leucophenga varia. The sequence goes on from JAEIFJ010001868.1 coordinate 797,830, forward strand.
CGAAAATGCACGTCTCAATTGTCGCGTCGTCAAGGATATGCTCGATCATTTAAGTTCGAATGCTGCACCAAATGTTATTGTAAATTTTGGACATTCGACTGGAGTGCAAACGTTGGTCACCGCTTTGGGCATTAATAAAGATGATATACCACTGACCGCATCCAATTATGATAGTTTGACAAATCGTCGCTGGAAAACGAGCAATATGGATCCATTTGCTGCTAATTTTGTTGCTGTTAAATATCAATGCCCAGCGGAAGCTTTAGATAAGGAGCGAGTTGTTTTCTTTTTGAATGAGGATGCTGTACAGTTGGATTGGTGTCGCGTTGGTCTTTGCAATTGGTCGGAGGTGCTTAAACGTTTAGAATCGTTTGCGAATGCTGATTGTAATGAGTATTACTGCCGTTCGGGTGCGCCATTGGGCGTGGCATCATTGTCATCATTGTTGTCGCTGCTACTTGCTGCCGCTGTTTACTTAATTCATTAAATTTCATTAAAGCAATTATTGTATTATAATTTTTTCTAATTAATTTTTTAATAGTTGACTTTTTTTATTTTTTTAATTTTATTTTTATTTGTGCTCGTGCCTCTGCTGTGCTTGTGTGCGTGCGTGCTAGTTTAAGTTTTTAATTTTAAATTTAATGCAAATTATTGAATTAATGTACAAAGTTTAAACCAAAAGTTCATCAGATACGCTCTACTATTTGCTTTTTTTCAAACAAAGTGAATAGTTTTTTCTTATAAATGATTAATTTTTACTAAATACTAAAGAACGCACAAAATACAATAAATAAAATGTTTTTTATATAAATTAATTTAATAATTAAAATCGAGAGTCAATAAATAGCTTTATAAATACAAATCGTGTTGTTAAAATGTTTATCATTATTACATGTCTTATATTTTAAAAGAGTGAATATCTTTAGGAATTTAAATCGTTCGATATGCAAACTAGCAGGTACCCGCGGCTTTGCTTGCGTTTTTTTTGCTTCTATTTGGTGGCTAAATATAAATTTTTTCAAAAAATTTTCGAAATCCCCTAAACACGACTAACCAAAGGCGCTCAGTTTCAAATCTCTACGTCTATTCAATCCAAATGTATGACTTTTTTTTCAAGGCTCTCATTAGGCCCCGTGTCAAAATTTTCTAAAATCCCGTCTAAGTGCTTCCCTGTAATAAAAAAAAAAAAAAAAATTGGTCAAAAAATCTATATTGGGTCCACTAATGGGTCCTAGGTCCAAATTCCGGAAATCCCTTGAACACCAAAAATGTTTTTTAACCATCTTTCAAATGAGCCCTGTTTTAAGTCTCTACGTCTATTCACTCCAAAGATATGGCTTTTCCGGTTTCAAGGCCCCCATTATGCTCCGGGTCAAAATTTTCCAAAATCCCGTCTTGTTGCTTACCTGAATTCTAAAAAAAATACATTATTTAACGTCTTTTTGTTCCAAATACTTGGCTTTTCTAGTTTCAAGGCCCCCTTTAGGCTCCTGGTCAAAATTTTTAAAAATATAAACCTTCCTCTTCAATCACTCTATCTATTAAAAAAAAAACCGCATTAAAATCCGTTGCGTAGTTTTTAAGATTTAAGCATACAAACAGCTACCTACCCTACTACTCTCTACAGGGTACTTTCCTGACTGACCCTATGGTAAGCGAACGCCGAACCACCGAGTGCATGGGTGCTTATGGTAAAAATTGAATTTAAAATTATAACTTTTTTAAATTTTTACTTCTGGGGACCCATTGCACCACCCCTAGCATGGGTACCCATGTGAATACCCTTTCCATGGTTACCCGTGTAACTACCCTTTTCCTGGATACCCTTGTATGTTCCTTTTTCATGGGTACCCTTGTATGTACCCATTTCACTAATTCGCGGTAAACGATGTGATTGCGATTGACCCTTTTGCGGACATTTCATACAAAAACAAAATGATAATTGCTTAGGGTTGGCAAAGTAAGTAGAGGTGGATTCCTAGTAACTAGTTATTTCACAAGCTACGAACTAGTGCCCAGTACTAGAGGGTTACGAAAATGTCAAAATACTATCTGGATATTTCAAATTATTTCTGTGACACATACTATCACACATAAGATTTTTGTGTGCTTAGACAATCACATATCCAAAAGGTGTCACATATATATGATCGTGTAAACCAGGCATAAGTCTGGTTCTCTCATCTTGACACGAAAGATCAACGCTCATCAAATTAACAAAGACTCTGATAAAATTACCCTTTACCTTTCAAATGCTGTACAGGTCAGCTGTTAAAAACTATCGATTCTTTAGATATATAATAATAACTGATTAAAGTCCAAAAAAAAAAAACAGCTTTTTTGATATTACCCCGAGAACATTTCTCAAGAAAAAAAGTTTGGATATTACGCTCCAAAACACAAAATAATAAATATGACCCTGAGAACCCAGAACATTTTTGGCTGTAAACTAGAGTTGAAATCGATGAAGTTATTAAACTTTTTCTAAAAACAATTTTTTTCATAAAATTATAATCTTTCACACAAAATAAAAAACCATGCCGAATAAACCATTTAATGGAATTTTTGTAGAACAGTTTAAGTTTTTTTTTGTTCAAAAATGATGACCGTTTTCACTTTGCCGAACTAATGACCATCTGCAATGGTCATCATTTCGTTTGCTTTTCGAAAGCTTTCGCAGTTAAACAAATTAATTTGACTTGATACGATAATGTACGAAGTTAAATTCCTAAAAATAATTGTAAAACTTTTGTGATCTCCCTAGATTTCGAACTATTTCAAACTATTGGTCCAATAGCCTTACTTAAGCATAACTATTCACCCTACTTCATTTTAAAATACGAAGTAAAAGATAATTGCGCTCAAGGCTCGAGGAGAATGTCTGTAGTTAAAAATAAACAAGAAACAGACAATTACTCTCTTCTCAAGAACTTCTATAGAGAAGAGATCAAATAATATATTTCTTTTGAATAATGAAACTTTGAAAAAGGGTGCCAATAATAATTTTATGGCTTTAATTAAAAGATAATGAAATAAGCTTTCAGAAAAGTATACAATTGTAAGAGTTTTTTCATTAGTTAATGTATATGTATGGCGCTGTTCAAGTGTTCAGCTGATTTTTGCTTAAGAACCTTCAGCGCCCTCGTACAAGATTATAAGTATTTATAAAAATATTATTATAAATCTTACATCAATGCAAATAAATACACTTAAAATACACTTAGTATATAGCTACCCTTTCTAATGAGTTATCTTTTGCTTAAATGCTTACATGTCCTTTTGTATCCTGCATAAATAATTCTATTGGACGGCGCAATATTTTGCTTAACGAAAAAATGCGATTACTTATGAATTATTTATGTGCTTATTATATTGTGTGTATCCTAAAATTAATTAGAAATTAATTAATTTCTTTGCCTGTGAATCTTTTTCTACAAGGAACGTGGAACGAGTGTCAAATAAAACAATATCATTGCTTGTTATTCTTATTCCATTTTTTCATTGTTTGTTTTTGTATCAATGAATGAAATAAGCCCTTTACAGCGCCCCCCTTTTAAATCTATGATATTTTCTCAGCTCATTAAAAATCAGTTGGTGAACATATATTTATTGTAATGCTATTGATTCAACTTTTGAGAGACTACTTTTATGTAGAGTTCGACCAATACTGGAAGAGGCCGGTTTGATACCACATCATCAGTTTGGCTTCAGGGAGCTGCATGGCACACCGGAACAGTGCCATAGGATCGTTTACAAAATTCTGGAAGCTTTTGAGGAAAAGGAATATTGCTCAGCCGTCTTCCTAGATGTCAGGCAAGCATTTGACAGGGTTTGGCATATAGGATTGCTCTACAAGCTGAAGCTAGCGCTACCAGCCCCTAACTATCTACTGCTCAGATCTTACCTAATTGGTAGATCTTTCTACGTTAAGTGCGGCGAGGAGAGCTCAGCAATAAGTGAAGTCAGAGCTGGAGTCCCACAGGGAAGTGTCCTGGGCCCGATGCTATACACACTGTATACAGCAGATATGCCAACCATTAGTGACCCTAGAATGCTCACTGCCACTAATGCCGATGACACCGCCTTTTTAGCCATTGATAAGTCCCCACTCGAGGCGTCCAGCATAATCCAAACTCCGCTGGACCGCCTAAACACATGGCTAAGACGGTGGAATATCGTTGTCAACCCAGACAAATCCACACACATTACGTTTGCCCTGAGAAGAGATGCCCCCGCCGTCAGTCTGGATGGCGTTACCATACCCAGCAGCGTCACTGCAAAGTACTTTGGCCTGGTATTGGATAGGCGCTTAACCTGGAGTAGTCATCTCACACAGAAACGTTCCCAGTTGAACGTGAGGTTGCGCAAGGATCTGTGGCTGCTTGATAGAAGGTCCACCATCAAACTAAGGGTCAAACTCCTCATTTACAAAGCAATACTTAAACCTATGTGTACGCACTCTGGGGCACAGCAAAGAGAAGCAACAGAGAAAGAATCCAAGTCTTCCAAAACAAGGTTCTGCGCATTATTTCTGAGGCGCACCCATATCATACAAACGCAGAAATCCACCAGGAACTAGAAGTCCCTTGCATAAGCCAGGAGGTGGACAACCATGTCAACCCTCTGGCCATAAACCTGCTGGATAACAGTACAACGACTCAGCGATTGACTATGTTACACCCCCTGGATTTGCCACACACATAAACTTTTAAATCCTCCTCCCTCCTCCATCACTATTGACTATTGAGCTTATGCCCAGTTTTAAAGAAAGATGACCTTGCAGCCTGCACAAACTATTGAGTATGGTTTCAGGCAAAAAAAAGTTGCCCGTTGACAGCACTACACCAGAAAAATACATAGCGACACTCACCACCCATTTGTTGATTACAAAGCCGCTTTCGATACGCCAATGAGATCAAAGTTCTACGACTTGCTGACTTATTTAAGTAGTTTTTGCAAAGATCGTTCGTCTCTGTATGATGACGCTTACAAACATCCAAAGCGTTTTCAGGGTCGTTAAAAATCTCTCCGACCCCATACTTTGCCTATGTCCAAACTTTGATCGGAGGATCACGTTTTTCTATAAAGAAAATATACTGCTCGCATATGGTGATGAAATCGATATAATTGGTTAACATCAACGTGCTTTCTCGGACATTATAAAACAGTCCCGACCAATGGCACTAGCGGTGAACGAGAGTAAAACGAAGTACTTGGTATCTACCCACAGACTTTCCAACCGCAGATCATCCACACGATTTGAATCGGTAAGCAAAAGAGAAGTAGAGTTTTGTCCAGAGAAATAAAAATTAAATTATACAAGATGTTGATAATGCCGTTCCTGATGTTTGGCGCTGAAGCGTGAGTCATGTCAAAATCGGATAAGTCGGCGTTGGGCGTGTTTCAGAGGAAAGAACTTCATCGAATCGTACATTTGGAGTAGCTAGACTTTTAATACCGGAGAATATAACAATTAATGAAAGCGGCCGAAATTTAAAGAAGGGCAAGGAAAGTGATACGCGGTGGACGATATCACTTTCGTGCTATCTTCAATGGTGAGTTTTAATGTGATAGTTCATTATATGAAAAAAAACATCTTACTACTATATATATTTTAGGTATCTCCAATTGTCCCATAAGTTTTAGTATTGATTGAAATACAGAATATTATCTTTCATGGTGGTGAGAGTTTCTTTTTCATATTACATACGATGAATACTTATTGGATACGCGTTAAAGCTTACAGTTTTTCAATCAGCTGCATCAGGAGGCTGTGCTACCATTATAAACACACGTTTCAGACTAATTCGTTATGCCTTATGCCTTTGAGGCTGCCTTAAAGGCGCTTGACTCGTGTAATAACACATCCAAAACTATCTTTCAGTGCCGCAAATCTCATCAAGATATATTTGGTAATTGCGAAGCAGATAGATTGGCCAGAGAAGGTACAGGAGTTCGATTGGAATTCCCATGGCCTCTCTGAAGCTGCGAGTGAAAGAAGACCACAAACCCCAAATGTAATATCTCGCGACTTACTTGGCCAGAGTATAGCACCAAACGAACAGCCCAGCTCATGAGCCATAATAGACAGACCCTATCCGTGATGGTGGGCGCTCTCACGAAACATTGCCTGGTGGGAAGACATGCCGTCCGCCTAGGGGTAGCCTCAAATGACTTGTGTAGGAGCTGTAGAAACGAGGAAGAGGAGGAGACAGTAGAACATTTTCTCTGCCACTGCCCAGCCTTTGGAAGAATAAGGTTTACCGTACTTGGTAGGCCGTTTCTTAAAAGTCTGGCGGAGATTGCATCAGTCAAGATTGGTCCAGTAGCCGCCTTCATAAGGAAGTCAAGCTGGTTCGAGTAGGAAGATAATAGAGATCATATGGTATCACAATGGGCCTTTTTGGTCTAGGTGACGTCGTGAGAATTCGCGGCGGCCATTTTAACCTAAACTAACCTAGACCCCATAAAGTATATATATTATTGATCAGCTCGACGAGACGAATCGATTAAGCTATGTTTTTCTGTCTGTTTTTTCTGTCCTTTTGTCTGTTGCGAGTTGATTCGTTCGCTTAGTTTTAAAGATATTGATCTGAAACTCGAATCTTAAGCTTTTCTTAGTAATTTGTATGTAAATTTTGTAGTCGCTTAGCGGACAGAACGACAGAGTAATAGCGATTTTGCCTTAAATGGTTTTGGGAATATTTCTTATAAGAAGATTTTCTGTCTATTTAATAATTTTGCAAATTTTTAATAAACCCCTTTTTTTATTTAGAATTTCATTGAATAAAAAAAAAAGGAATAATTTTCTGCGCTTCAACGAACGATTTCCGTTTTTTAAGTTTTTGTCTTTTCTTTCGTTTAAAGCACTGAATTCGCATTACTTTGAAATAAGCTAAAATACTTAGCAGTATGTCACGTGTTTCCTGTTAAATTCACAAATGACAGGTATTAGCGTCTTGCTGAAGTGCTTGCGTCAACGCCTAAATGTATGCTGTAGCTATTTTATATCTATTCACAACAGACACTCACACAACGATGCTCAAAAAGCTTAAAGTTACACAACATATCAAACAGAACAGAAAGCAGAAGCAATCTTTAAAACTTCAATTTAACACGTAACCCAGGTAACCGAGTTACACAAGTCTGAAAAAAGGCAAATGTTGGCCTCTGCCGTATGCTATGTGTATGTGTTGTGTGTGTTTATAAATTCCATTTATGTATGTGTATGTATCTCTCAGTTTGTCATATTCGACGTTTTGACTGATGCTACCACCTTTTTTGATTTATTTGATGCTGTCAGTCGGTCGGTGGGTCGGTCACGTGCTTATTGGCATTTCAATTGGCACAGAGAGAGCTGCAAAGTGCCACTCGCTATTCATCAAAAACTTCTTCGTGCCATAGTTTTGAGTTTTAAGTTAATGCTTTTATTTTTACTATTATAAACTTACTAAGCTGTGAGTAAGTAATTTGTTTTTGACTTTGCTGTTGCTAATTTTACTGTTAGTTCTTTTCAATGAACACGGAAAATAAACCTCGCCTGAGGGCATAAGATATATCTCGCAAAAAAGGTACAACAGGTAAGCCATTGCCATATGGCAAATTAAGGACAGTCAGTCAGCCAAGCTAGTTGCTACGTGCTTCAGTGAACTTTTAATGTGTTAACAGAGAGGGAGAGAGAGAGTGAGTTGTATTTGTAAATAAATGTCTGTTTGCTCATATAAATATTTCGAGAACATATTTTTATGTACATAAATAGTTAGGTAGGTAAATATTTCAAATTATACAGGGCTTAAAAACTGACTTTATTTTTATTTGGTATTAGACAGGTTTCCGAAGTATTTTTGTGCGTTAAACACGATTCTGGTGCCAAAGGGTCCCGACATGTCCGGTTGAATTGTCTGAAAACCCCAAAAACAAATACCCGGCATGTGCTACTACGTTGTGCGGGCGTTTCGCTCGATCTTTCGGCTGTTTTCCGTTTTGAATCTGTAATTTTTCTGTAATTGCAGCTTTCTTCGATGGCATTTTGGAAATTTTTTTTTTTTTTTTAATTGCAGCACAATCAAACTAATATGAAAACTACTAAAAAAATACCAGTCTTTTTTTATTGCAGTGTGCCTAAAATATGTTAGGGCTGGTATGAAAACATACAGAAAACATACACTAAATAATATCTGTAGGGGCTAGTTTAATAAAACCATATAAAAGGCTACAAATTTTTGTGTGGGAAAATTAGAAATTCGACTTCATGGATGAACCGAATGTAAATAATGGATTGTTTTAGTACTACTACGTCTATATATAAAAAACTGGAGTCACAGTGTTTGTAACAAAAGTAATCCGAAACGGCTTGACCGATTTTTATGAGAATAGGATGTAAACTATTTTTCATACCCCTAAGAGGGGCGGTGGTACAGAGATTCATCTACTTTTGCAAGTATTGGAGCCAGGTATTGGTGTTCTGGCCCTGGAAGTCGATGAGAATGGGGGAGTAGGCGTTTTTAATGTGCCCGACGCGATTTTAGTGTTAATGAGGCTTTCAGTTGAAACCATGCCGTGAACTCGGAAGATTCGTTAAGTCCCACTCGGCGATTGTAGTGCTGCGAGTATTTCTCTTTTGATTTGCAGTTCCTCCACGCAGACGTTTTTCTGGTTGGCAATAAAGAAATTTTACAAATGATTGCCGTCCATCACCGCTACATGGTCCATTCGAAAACAGCAAATTCCCGCGCTCCTCCCAGCATAATTGTAATACGATAAATATTTTCTATGTTTTTTTAATTTTACCTTTCAGAGGGAAGAGTTTTGTTGGAGATTCAGTTGATTTTTTTAATAACAATTAGGATTCAAATTGATATTAAAAAAAAAAGGAAATTCAAGCCCTTTATTCCCCAATTTGTTTATTTTGTGAAAGATTGTTAAAAAACAGTTTTTGTGTATTCAAGGGGTTTTCGAAACTTGTACCTGGGGTCTCAAATTAGATTTATTTTTCAAGTTTTTTTACTGAAGATTTTTTTTACTATATAGGGTAGCCTTAGAACGTGATTTTGGAAAATATTGATCTGGGGCCTAATGGGACCTTAAAAATTAAGAAGCCATAACTTCGTAATGGGTTGACCTAGAGACTTGACTTGGCTCCTTTGAAAGATCGTTAAACAATATGCTTGACCGTGCCCAACAAAAGTTAAAAAGAAAAAAATATATAAAAGTACAGTCTTTAGTATTTTTATAATCTGAATTGAAATGCAATTATTTTAATATTTTGTCCAGAGAGTCAATTATGGCTTGGCAACTCCGAAGTATACTTTCGACCAGATTTTCAGCATACTCACGCTGCTAAGATCTCCAAATTTCTCGAGACAACTGCTACAAATCGAAGACTTGTCATCCCCAAAGCTTATGTTTAATGTACGCCCACATGTTATCGATAGCATTAGCATCAGGTGACTGCGAGGGCCAATCGATTGCAGAAAATGCCGATCTGTATTTCAAAATTAAATTAATACAGTTTTGTAAATAAAACAAGAAAGAACGCTGAAGTCGAGTATTCTCGACTGCAAGATACCCCTGTACCCAATCTATATGTACCTTAGGTTCTATTAGACTACCATACCTCATTGAATTGGATTTTCATAGAAAAACTTAAAAAATCGGGTATATATTTGAATGGGGTTATACCTAAAATTTTGTTGGGCCTACCCATATTGGTCTATTTCATTGGGACTATCATAGACATAATTTATACTAAATTTTAATTTTCTAGAATAAAAAACAATGACGTTTTTTTATATAAAAACCCAAAATTTTGGGGGTAAATTTGTATGGGGCTATACCTAAAATTTTGTTGGTCCTACCCATATTGGGATATTTTATTGGGACTATCATAGACATAATTAATACTAAGTTTGAACTTCCTAGAATAAAAAACAATGACGTTTTTATGCAAAACCCCAAAATTTTGGGGTAGATTTGTATGGGGGTACTCCTTAAAATGGGTCTAGAGAAAAACCGTTTGTAAGTGCACACTTGACGGCCTAGGAGAGTCTAAGTTTCAATTTTGAAAGCTCTACCTCTTATAGTCTCCGAAATGATCGTTTTCATACGGCAGACAGCATGACAGACGGACAGACAGACATAGCTAGTTCGACTCCCCTTCTAGTGCTGATCAAGAATATATAAACTTTATAGGGTCTTTCTTGCCTTCTTCTGTCTGTTACATACATTCGCACAAACTTAATATACCCTTTTACCCTTTGGGTACAGGGTATAAAAATTCCTTTATTTTCGTTTCAAAATGAAGGGGTTCAGCTAGTTTTATTTTACCTATTTTTTTATATAAAGGGTTGTACTATATGCTATAGTGATCCAAACAAAAATTATGTGCAATTGGAATATTCCAAGAGTGACAGACTGCTCAAAATTGTATGTGTCAATTCAAAGAGACGCAGCGAATGCATCATACTCGTCATATAAGCTACAATAAAATATCTCAAGTTGTATAATATCAAACCATTGAGTCCCACGCACCACCTCTGAAGAAAATCTATGTACGCCACTAATGATCGAGCTTCGGTTACATCGAAGATACAATTTTTCCAAGCTCTATAATTTATATTTATACTGGATAGTCTTTGCTTATATAAATACCCAATTAGCAAAAGAAAATTTATAACTTAACACATGTATCTAAACTGTTGCAGAACACACTGTTGCAGTTGTCGTTTCGTTCGTTGTGTATTTCATATCAATTGAAATTGTTACATGTGCTGCAATGATTTGTAAAATAATGATGATGTCGTCGCACAGGTTTTCATTTTGCTGCACTGTTTTCTATTTCTGATTTAATAGCTTGTAGCATTTTAATTTGCTGCTGCTGTAGATACAAATGTATCTTTTATGTTGACTTAACTGTGTACGAGTGTGTACGTGTTACATGTTTTTTTGCAGTCACATGTTTTGTGTGTTCATGTTACATATTTTTCATTTAATTCATTTGTCACAGTTCTTATGTGACTGAATGAATTCTAAAATACTTCAAATTGTATTTATGAAGTACAAAAGATTTTATAAGTATTTTTTTTTGTATTTGTTGCAGTACATTATTTGGATTACAATAATTTTCATGTACAATATTCGACTAATTCTCTTGTTCTTTGTCCGGATTATGCTTGTCATAAGTTGTTTTATTTATTGTTAATTTGTTTGCTGTTATTTTTATTACATAATATTTTTAAATTGTATGTGTGCCTTTGTTATTTTATGCGGATTTACACATTTCATGTAGATTATTGATATTATTTGTATTATTTGACATTTAATTATTTTTGTCATACAATGGCTATGCAATTAATTATGTAATAAAATTTAAGTAATTAAAAAATAATATTGGTAAATTATTATCGAAAATTATCGAAATTTCTAGAAAATCAAATAATAAATTCGATTTTCACATAAAAGAGTGTAAAACTTTAAATATTTTTATCAGGGGTGTCATGGAAATCTCTACCAAACAAATTTGAACCAAAAGTGATTTAACTTGTTTCTATTCTTGCCGATGCTGCCAACTGATTAGAAACGGACCAATGTTATTGAATTGATTCGGCTTTTTTAAACTCGATAAATGTATAATCGGGGGTGTTATGAAAATCGCACCAATCAAATTTTAACCAAAAGAGATTTTATGGTGTCACAGAAATCTCTTTGAATTGGTTTGAAAGCTCTCATGTTTTTACTCGCGATTTGGTAGAGTTTTAGGAAAATACACCTTAAAAAATTATTTATTTTTATACGGAGTTGACAACGAAAACACTTCCACTAGAGTTTTGGCTAAAGCCCTTTTACACCATGACACCGAACCTCGAAACAAGTGTTTTCAATTCCGCTGATAATTTCATCAGAGGAATGCCTAAAGTCTGTTCAATTTCTGATTTACTAGGTGGGGTGAAAAGAAACCTACTAGGGAATGAAAACATTTTTTTTTAATGTTTTTTTCAGTGATTTTCCAATTTCTTAATCCCATCCGAAAAGTAATTTTCCGAAAGGTCTGAAAAATACTCTTCCGCGGCATCGATGATTTCCTCGAGTTAGCTGAATTTTTTATTGATGTGCCATTTTTTGAGGTTTGGGAAGAGATAATAGTCCGAGGGAACCAAATCGTGCGAAAACGGTGGATGCAGAAGCAATTGGATCATATATATTGAATTCTGCCGTGGTTGCGATGCAAATTCTTTTTGCTTCATGTGAGGCAACGATTTCGGCCTTCAGTCGGTCCAATAATACACAGTAATACTCGCTGTTCATGATAATCCCAGAAAAACGACGCAATAACCTTTGTGTCCCATCAAACCTCCCTCGGACGCTTCGGAGCACTCGTGCCGGCTTCAGTCCATTGCTCATTCTGTTTTCTGGTGTGTAAAAGTGGATTTAGTTTTCAACAACAGTAACCAATCGTCGCCAAAAAGTCCGCCCGATTCCGCATCAGCAAGTCCAAACACTCTTTCGAAGTGCTCTCGCGTTCGTGTTTTTAATCCAGAGTGAGCATGCGCGGCAACCAGAATCTCGACCAAAATATGACGTAAGCGCTCCGTAAGTAAAAAATCGACTATTAATGTTATCATAAATTTAATGCGACATAAAAAATGTATAGGTGCTAGTGATGGGCAGCTGATAATAAATGCAACAATCGATAGTCGATAACAGGTTTTTGATGATATCGGTAAACTATAATGAATCAAAGCATTATGAAAAAATAACTCTTTTTGTAAAAATTGTATAGGAATACTTCAAATAGTTTAAAAAAAACTATTATTTACAAGTGTATATTTTGATAAAAATTGTAAAATATCGATATTGTTATCGATAATTTGCCCGCACTAGCATGTATGTGTTGTTTACATTTTCTTATGGATTACTTTAAAAAGGACAATTAGGTTAGGATAGGTTTAAATGGCCGCCGCGAATTCTCGCGACGTCACCTAGGCCAAAAGGACCCATTGTGATACCATATGATCTCTATTATCCTCCTACTAGAACCAGCTGGATTTCCTTATGAAGGCGGCCTACCAAGTTCGGTAAACCTTATTCTTCCAAGGGCTGGGCAGTGGCAGAGAAAATGTTCTACTGTCTCTTCCTCTTCCTCGTTTCAACAGCTCCTACAGAAGTCATTTGAGGTTACCCCTAGTCGGACGGCATGTCTTCCCACCAGGCAATGTCCCGTGAGAGCGCCCACCATCACGGATAGGGTCTGTCTATTGTGGCGCATGAGCTAGGCTGTTCGTTTGGTGCTATACTCTGGCCAAGTAAGTCTCTAGATATTACGTTTTGGGTTTGTGGCCCATCTAGTCTCTGCTATTCTTATTATTTCTTCTTTCACTCGCAGTTTCAGAGAGGCCATAGGAATTCCAGTCGAACTCCTCCCAGGAGGAATAATGGAATTTGTGCCTTCTTTGGCCAGTCTATCTGCTTCGCAATATCCAAAAATTTCTTGATGACCCGGAACCCATGTGAGGCAAATGTCCCATTGCTCCGCCATCTCGTTGAGAGATTTGCGGCACTGGGAGATAGTTTTGGATGTGTTACTACACGAGTCAAGTGCTTTTAAGGCAGCCTGACTATCCGAAAAGATGTGTACTTTTTGTCTACGAATTGAGTGGTGTCTCAGAAAATGCATAGCTTCGTGTATGGCAATCATTTCAGCTTGTAAAACGCTGCAGTGATCAGGAAGTCTGAAGGATTCTCTGATCTCCAGGTCCGGGGAAAAGATACCTCCTCCTACCCTTCCCTCGGTTTTGGACCCGTCTGTATAAATATTAATGGCGTTGGTTTCAAAATGGGTATGTCTTCCCATTGAGCTCTTGTTGCGATCGAGATTTTGTACTTCTTACTAAAAGTTGGGAATGACGTACAGTAATCGATGACTGGTGACAAGGACACGAGAAGGTTGAGTATCTTCGAGTGTCTGTAGTTGCAATTGAGCCAGCCTGCTGTCTCTCTGATTCTCATAGCTGTATTCGTTGCCAGTTCTTTGGCTATGAGATCTAGAGGTAATAGGTATAGGAAAGTAGTTAGTGCATCAGTTGGTGTGGTGCGAGAGCACCGCTAATGCATATCTCCGCACTCCTTTGAACCTTCTTTAAACGGTTGCGGATGGTTACTTTATCGAGTGCTGGCCACCAGACGCAGACTCCATACAGAAGTATTGGTCGAACCACTGCCGTGTACAGCCAGTGTACAATGCAAGGTGAAAACCCCCACCTCCTGCTAATGGCTTTTTTACACGTGAAGAGCGCCACGTTTTTCAATCAAAAAGGACAATTACAAATTTAAAATGAAATAAACATGAAAAGTCAACAAAAGTATTTAAGTGTGAAGACAACCTCTAGGATATATTGGCAAAACTGTCTTTGAACAATGAAAACTTTCAAAGATCTGTGACAAGTAAAAGAGATTTCCCTGACAACGCTGTACAATGTTTAAAAATATTTACAGTTTGCTAGCTTATTAATTTCTAATCCAAAAAGAGTTAACTGAAACTGCAGCTCATCAATTTATTAGTTCGGTAACAAAGCAACAACAATTTAAACCGATAACCTTTACATTTGTAACCGATAACAGTTTTTGTCATGTAAAATGCAAAGAAACGTTTTGGAAAATGTTTCGATATCGTACGAATTTACTAAATCTTAAAACCCAAAATTTTTGCGATTACAGGAGCATGGCGGATATTATTGGGTCTATGTAAAGGATAATCGATTGCTTAAAGATTTATTAAACACATTGCTTGCAGCAAAAAAACATTTTATTAAGAAACTGCGTTGTTTTTATATCAATTTTCAATAAAATGAGTAAAATCCAATTTATATAACGACTTGTATGTGCGTATGTACGCTAGGGTGGTCCAAAAAAAAGTTGTATGCGCTCACTCCCTAGGATTGTTCTATATCGAAAATGAGAAGACGCGTATTTTTTTTTTAATCGGATAATGTTGTATGGTGCCGCAGACCCCTTGAAGTTTCCATGGAAAAATTCCACTTTTTCGTAGATTTAGTGTAGTAACCTGGAAATTGAATATTTTTTAACCGGATAAGCATACATATTTCTCTTCATTAATTTTTTTAATTTCTAAGTATTAACTATTTTTTTAACAGAATTTCAAAAAATGCTCAAAAAAAAAATATGTACAAAATTAATTTTTGAACCACCCTAATGTATGCGAATTATTTAAAAATTTTGTTTGTTAAAATGAAAAATGTTATAAAATTTAACAAGCATTTAATGTATGCAACAACATATTACATACCTGTAAAAAAAATACACAAAAAAAGTATGTAAAACATTTATTACGCATACGCCACATGAGCCAATAGCAAAGAAAACAAAGGCATTCCGTGGCAATTATTTAAAGCCAAAAGCATTTTTTAATTTAAAAATCTTACATGTTTAATATGAGTAAATATAAAGAGAATATATGTGAATGAATATTGTATGACAAAAGAATATTATTACAGCACAACGACGAACGTCGAACGTTAAACGCATAAATTTAATAAAAATTTTGTACACGCAAATAAAAAAAATCGTAAAAAAAAAAAAATTGCAAACCGAGCGTTAAATACTCTTAATGTAACCCAATAAAGTTTATAAATGTCATCGACTAACTCTCGAAGTAAACGGTTGATTTTTTCGCATTGTTTTCGCGTATTCTTTATCGCATTTTCTTATAATTGAATTAACAGTTACCTTTTCAAGTTTTTTCTTTTTTCTATTTGTGTTAAAACTTAAATCAATTTAAATAGTGTTTTGATATACGTTTGATATTTGCTCAAACATGCCGCCGGGGGGTACCCCTGGGGCAAATCGCTTTGCAATTTTAAGCGATTTCCCAAAAAAGAAGAAGAGGAAAACAAACATTTTGGAACCTTTCCCAGAACTACCAAATACACCAAAACAAAACCCACGATATGTTGTCATATCAGCAGTAGACAAAAAACCGATCTCACATTACTCATGTTTTGCGGTACATCGCTCTCTCCAAGTCATCAGCAAAAAAATACAATCAATTTCTGAATTACGTGATGGCAGTTTACTCCTCTTGGTTGAGGACAAGTTTAATGCAGAAAAATTTATTTCAGCTAAAGAGCTTGCCGGTATCTGTAAAATAAAAGCCTCTTATCATAATTCACTAAACTTCTGTAAAGGAACCGTTTTTGCACCTTACCTGAACAATATCACTGAAGAGGAAATCGTCGAAGGTTTGAAATCTGAGGGCGTGGTAGGAGTATATAAATTTGTCAAAATGATTGATAACAAAAGTGTTCCTACTGGAGTACTGCAGCTCACTTTTGACCTCTACCATCTACCGCAAAAAATTAATATTTCATGGAGGACAGTCAATGTCAGAGAATACATCCCAAATCCAATGAGATGTAAAAACTGCCAATTGCTGGGACATTTGGCTAAGTTTTGCAAAAACCCAACTTTATGCGAGAATTGTAATTTGGAACCTCATGCACCAACACCCTGCTCACGTACATTCTGCGCAAATTGTAAAGAAAACCATACAGCATCTAGCAAAAACTGCCCTAAGTACATTGAAGCCAAAGATATATTAAAAATTAAAATAAAAGAAAAATGTTCTATGAAGGAAGCAGCTTCAATACTTATGAAACAAAAACAATCAACATCATCAATTACGTCAGCCTACACATATGCCACAATCGCTAAAAAACCAGACTCCTCCCCCTCCATCAAACCAAAAACTATTGAAAAAAAAACAAACAAAACACAACTTTACCAATTGCACCGAACACCTTTACAACAAATTTACCACTATCTTTGTTCAGTGAAAACAACAAAAACTTATCTATTAACACAAACTTATGCAGTGACCCCGCTGCCCACTCCTCTATGGCCAACAGCAACGAGATGATTATAGATGAGTTTGAAAATAACAGTACAAATTCAACGTGCAGTAGCAGCGACAATTTTGCGAATTGTGACGAAATGAATGACGTGCAAAATAAAAACAACACAAATCAATTCAATAGTAAAATATTAGAGGATCAAAGTTCGTTCTCTGGTGGCAACAGCTCTGTCGACGAAGAAGAGTTATAAAAATAAAAAACAAAATCGGCTCCCTCTTTTTTAACCCATCTTCAGCTCCCATTCGCAATGACTGGTCTCATCGTCTGCGGAGTGGAATGTGGAATACACAAAAGGGCGAGTTTAATTTACATAAATTATCTACAAAATATAAATGCTAAGTAACTCCTTAAGCTAAACTTAATCCTTTAAAAGTAATTTTAGTATATATTTATTTAATTATTTGAACTTAATATGTTTTCTGTAATGCAATGGAATTTGAACGGGTATTTGAATAATTATAGTGAGTTACAACTTTTGATTACCGATAAACGTCCGAACATCATATGTTTACAAGAGACTCATATTCCAGCCAATTTTGTCCCCTATATACCATCTTCATATGTGGGTTACTTCCACAATCTGGCTAACAACGTAACACATAAGCAAGGAACTGGAATTTTAATAAAAAAAAGACCTACCCCATTCGGTTTTTTACCCTTGCCATAACTTTTGTGTTGTGGCCATTTCAATTAAGTTTCCAACTGAGCTAACAATAATCTCTTTGTATATCCCTCCAAACCAAGATTTCACGTTGAATGACCTTAGAAATATCTTAAATACATGCAAAACACCTGCTCTTTTAATGGGGGATTTAAACTCTTGGAGCTCTTTGTGGGGATCCCCATTTAATAATCGACGAGGAAAAGTTATTGAGGAATTTATTTTAGAGTCAAATCTCTCGGTGCTTAACTATGGGGTTCCAACCCACTTTTCTACGCATGGCACATTCACGCACATAGATATCATATTATGCTCTGCTTCTATTGCGTCTAGATGTAACTGGGTAGTGTCCAAGAATCTTCATGGTAGTGACCATTTCCCGATATTTGTAGAAATCGAAAATGGGAGTTTAAGAGACGAGCCTAATATAATCCAGAGATATCTTACAGACAAAGCCGACTGGCCCCGCTTTCAATCAAATTGCGTTGCCTTTATGACCAAATTTGTACAGAATACAGGCAATACTAATTGTGAGGCAGCCAGAATTGCAAAAATTGTCCGCTCTGCTGCACAGAACTCTATTCCACAAACACCACGACGAGTTCTATTTAAGGCAGTGCCTTGGTGGAGTAGGGAATTAGCTGCTCTGCGCGAGGAAAAACAAACTGCCTGGCGACTCTTTAGACGACACCGTTCACTCACTAATCTCCTATTGTTCAGAAAGGCAAATGCAATTTTTAAACAGAGAATAAAAATCGCTAAACATAACTCTTTGGAAAAGTTCTCAGAGAAGATTGGACCTCTATCTGATATGGGGTTAATCTGGACTAGAGTAAATCGAATGGCTGGTCACTCAAGAAGCCACAGAATAAGATGCATTGAAACGGATTTAGGATTTGTGAGCCAATCAATTGATATCTCTAGGGTTTTTCTCAACAAATGGACCTCATATTCGTCGGACTCAAACTTCGATACTGAATTTTGCTCTGCTAAAACTAACGTCCTTGCAAGACCTTACAACCTGGGCACCAAGATATCATCTGCAGTCAAACTTATAGAAGGCCCAATTACCAGATTCGAGTTTACTGATGTACTGCGTCGCTTTACTGGCTCTACTCCAGGATTTGATAAAATAAATTATAGTATGATCGAGAACATGCCCAGTCAATTAACAGACAGATTAATCTCTCTTTATAATCAAATTCTGGATAACGGCATATACCCTCAAAGCTGGAAAACTGCTATTGTAGTTCCCATATCAAAAACAAACAGGGCTGGTTCTAGTACAGATAGTTTTCGCCCTATCTCTCTCCTGCCTTGCCTCGGCAAGGTATTAGAGAAGATTGTGGCAAATAGATTGTCTTGGTTTGCAAGCAAAAATAGACTTCTATCCAATAATCAAGTAGCTTTTAAAAAACACCACGGCACTTTGGATGCGCTACTAAGATTTGATCACTTTGTCTGTAATACTCTCTCCTCTAAAAATCACGTCTCTGTTCTTTCCCTGGACTTCGAGAAGGCTTTCGATCGGATTGGTCCACACGTTGTCCTACGACAACTAGCCAATTGGAGAGTTGGTCCAAAAATATATGGGTTTGTCAAGAGCTTTCTATCCCACCGCTTTATAAGGGTTAAGGTTAATAACATGTTATCTGAGACTGGTCGTCTTCAAAATGGAGTCCCACAGGGATCACCACTTTCAGTAATCTTATTTAATATTGCATTCAATGAAATCAGTCACCTCCTGCGAAAATATACAGGCTTTGAGCACAGTTTATATGCGGATGATCTCGTTATTTACACGAGACAGAAGAATATTAACATCGTGACTGATACTTTTGTACACATACTGACTGATTTAAGTACATGGTCAATTGACTCAGGGGCGAAATTGTCTGTTTCAAAGTGTAACACATTCCACATTTGCAGGAAAAGGAACTGTTCAGATCTCAATGTATCATTTAATGGAAAATTACTACCAAATAGAACGACTTGCTTTATTTTAGGTGTACTATTTGATAAGGTATATAGATTTAAGCCACATTGTAAATATGTTAGAGATGCTTTATTTAAGAGACTGAATGTAATTAAGTTCCTATCGTCAAAACATTGCCTTGCTCATCCAACTACCTTACTTAACATTACCAAATCCATCATATTATCTAAAATTGACTATGGATTAACAATCTATGGCCACTGTGCTAAGTCAACGCTAAATCAAATTCAGGCTCCCTACCACCCCCCAACCAGAAGTTCAAGAGCTTTCCCCACTACACCTATTAGTAATTTATTGGCAGAAAGCGGATTTCTATCTATTAATGACCGTGTGCTGTATAACACAATGCGCCTGATTCCCAAGGTACTATATGGTCACAATAGGATTTTTGCATCAATTAAGTAAAACTGCGATGAAACGTAAACGCAGTCCACGATATACCTCAACCATCTTTAAATGTATACGTCATGCTAATGCACTTGGTTTATTTCCAAAGACTGTCATACTCCAGGCGAGTCAATTTCCACCATGGACTGAAATCAAACAGTGCTTCATATCAAACCTCCTACAACACAGAAAGGATTCCACAAGCCCAGAAATATTTAGAAGTCTTTTTTGCAGAAATTAAACATGAGTATCTGAGCCATCACTGGACATTTTTATATACGGATGGAACTAAAACGGAAAGTAACACTGGCTTTTCTGTTGTGCAGGATAATGGTTTCATTATTTCAAGCGGTATTCTTGACCCTTATACTTCAATATTTACTGCTGAGGCTACTGCTCTACTACAGGCGGTCCTATATGCTGATCAAAATCGGGGTAAATTTATTATATGTACAGATAGCTGCTCCGTATTCCAAGCACTAAAAACACAACAAGTCATAGTGCAACAGTCAATGAAATTCAAAAGATAATTCGCAAGAACTCTCGAACCATAAAAATAGCCTGGGTTCCTAGTCATATCGGTATTGCCGGTAATGAAATGGCGGATGTGGCAGCCAAAACGACAGCAAAATCTCCTCTATTGAAGTTCATAACTCACGAAAAAATTGATATTCACCGTCTTATCCATAAATTTATCACTAACCAATTGCTATCTAAATGGAAGGATTATCGACACTTCTACGCAACTATTAACCCGGAAAGAGATAAAGGGGCATACCCGAAATGTACCCCTGCTTATAAGTTATGGCCATATATACGTCTCCGACTTGGCCACACTAAAATATCCCACGAATATATTCTGAAAAAATTCAATAGTGTCTTCATGCAGCCTTTGTGGAGTATCTCCAATAAATATAAACCACATCCTAATGCTCTGTCCTTACCTCAACTCTCACAGAACACATAATTTTAACACCACCCCACCTGATCATCTCCTGAAATCTATAACTGTTAACAATGTAAATAAAATATACAATTTTCTAAAAGATGCTAATCTAATTAATAAAATTTAAGTAATCATTAAGCCGATAGCTTAGCAGCTAGTGCTGACAATATTTGTACAATATTTATATTGTTTAAATATATTA